>JAADVL010000218.1:0-40735 GCA_023334995.1 Pythium sukuiense
CGAGGGCGACCGCATCCGCACACACATCGACGTGAAGACGGACGAGATCGTTGGGGTCGTTCGCGACGAAGGCACGAAGACGCGCACAGATGTGAACGCACGAGCAGCGGAGCTCAAGCAGCATATCACAGACCAGTCGACATTGGTGAAAGACCAAGTGAAGACGACACAGTCGACACTGCAGAGCAAGATGGACAAGCAGTACACGGACTTGGCGAGTGGCATTGGAAAAGTCGAATCATCGGTTATGTCGGGCACAGCGGAGATCGTGGATGGTCAAAAGCAGGCGATCGGCAATCTCGCCGATGCCAACCTCGTTGCGTGTCCAGACTTGTGGGGAGAAATGGTGTGGCCGTACAGCGACTACCAAGTCGCACGCGCTAGTCTCGATCGCTGGGGACAAGACGTCACCGACCAGCACAACGTCGTAATGAACGAAATCTCCGGGAGCGAGGAGCTCCGTGGCTTGGGGGTCATGGAGATGGTGCCACAGCTGTACAAGATCGCGCGAGCACTCGTGACCTATCTGAAAATGGACTTCGAAGGCGCGCTTCGCATAGCTCGCAGCCCTGACACCAATCCCGACGTGTTCGCGTCCAACTTCCGAGGTGAGCTGCAACTGATCGACAACACCATCGTGTTGCAGTTCGTGGATCCTGCCTCTGTCGACAACTACCGACGACTCTTTCTCGGCGAGAAAATCGAGTTTGCCGAAGACAACGATGGCCCCACCGAGATCCAGCTCAAATGGGGCGCGCTGTCGTGGCAACGAATGTCCTACTACTCCAAAAGCCGGAAAGAGTACGTCAATGCCCAAGATGGTTACGCGGAGATACGGGCGTGGTTCATGTTACTCGCCAAGAATCACGACGCAGTCAAAAGGTTGTCCTTCTTGTACTTGGACGCCGACAAGATCATGACGGAGTACGTCCAAGTCATGCAGAAGATGAGAAAGAAGTACAAGGAACTCGTCGTGCGCTCACTCCAATGCAAGAGCGCGCAGAAGGCCAAGGACTGGGCGACTGGCTCGAAGATGCTTCTGCGTCGTGCACTCCAAGCCAGCACCAGTGCAACCCAACCGTACTACGCCATGACGTTCACGGCATTGGTCAAGTTGCTGCTCGACTACCGTCTCCAGGAGGCTGCCGAGCAGTTCTGCAACTACTACGAGTTCCGCAATGGTGGTGAGGCGCCACCAATGTGCAGTAGGGCATCGCAGGCCGGCCAGCCGACGTACTATTCGCTAGCCAAGATCCAGGAGATGCGCGCGTGGCAACCGCCAGTGTATCCGCGTATTACGACCCGCGTGCTGCTGCCGACTCAGCCAGCGGCTGACCCTGTCTTAGGTCGGCCGTACCCGTACGTCGACTTGGCGGGACTAGCTCGCGGTGAGCCTGTGATGTTCGACGTCCCCACGTGGGACATTGAGTGGCTCAAGCGCTATCTGTGGGTCCTACCCAACGCCAAGGAGGACTCGCTGTCGAGTTTCTACGTCGAATCCATCAGTCTGTACTTGCCGTTCGATCTCAACGCGACATCCAAAGCGACGTCGACGCCCTTCGGCGTGACAGCGTACGCCGAGTCGTCGACGAAGCAGATCGCGAGTTGGCAGAACCGAGGCCGCACGTACCAACTCAAGCCGCAGACGCTCAAGTTCGACGTGGTGTATAACCAGCCAGTGTGTACAACCGTCAACAAGGCCACGAACCCGTACCATGAAGCCGCTGAGTGTGTGGCTACGGCAGACCGCTCGTCCCAGCTCTGTCTGCGGTCTACCGCTTCTGAAAATGCCCAGCGTTTGCTGCCCAACTTGTTCTCGAACTGGCACCTTCGAGCCGACTTCGACGTGAACAGCACTCGCTACCGACTCGTGCAGCCTTTGCAAAACACCTCTGTGGAGTTCAATCTGTTCGCGGACCTCACGCTGGTCGAAGTGCCACGAGTGGCCTCATCGACCAAATCCATCGCCAGCGTCTCTGGAACCCAGGCGACGATGGCCGTCGCGAGCTCGTGCTGTGCGAAGGACGAGTACAGACCCCTCGACACGGGTGCTTGCACCAAATGCCCAGTGGACACACTGTCGGCTCTCAACGGCTACACTTGCACTGCCCCCTAACTTCTGCAGCATTTGATTCGGTGGCTCGTCATGGCGCCTTTCTCGCTAAAGTGATATCTAGTGTATGTCACCTCAAATTCGGATATTTGGTTCTAGTTTTATGTAGTGTATACTATTTACGGACATCCTTCATACATCACTTCCAGTTCCGGATACTTGATGGGACGCGAATCGCCTCCCTTGCCCACGTAGACGACGCTCTCTCCGTGACAAATATGGCGCCACAAGGTACGCCATACTCCTGCCATGTATTTGTCGTTGATCCTGTGCCTCTGGGCGTGTCAGATGACTCACCTATCCGTCTCTAGTAGCGAATCTGTACGACTTCAACCGCGTGTGACGCGGCTCCAGTCGCTGGGCTGGCACTCAAAGCGCGGGCCGAACGGCGACTACTTCATCAAGCCAGGCAAGGACGTCAGCGATGAGGAGGGCTTGGATTATCTGTACGGCGAGGCCGCTGTGGCGATGTATGGGCTCCAGATGGGGCTGTTTGAAGACGAAGCAGAGGTCGATCCACCGACAGAGACGACGACGACGACAGGAGCGGAGGCAGGGAGACAGAAGGGGAAGAGCAAGATGAAGACAGAGCCGCTGCTGCCTCGCGTATGGTCGGACTCGCACCCGAGGAAAGGACGGCACGTGGCGGACGCGATCTCGCTGTTGGATTCTGACGAGGAGGACGAGGACGAGGACGAAGAGCTGGAGGACGGAGAGCTGGAGGAGGCGAAGACACCGGCGGTGGATGGAGTGAAGGAAGAAGAAGGCACCGAGACGACGCGACCACGCTCGGGGAAGCGGAAGGCGCAGCGTGTGGATGAGGAGGAGGGAGAGGAGGGGGAGGACGACGGTCAGGATGCCAGTGCTATGGACGTTGACGCAGGCTGGGACGACGGTGATGATGACGACGGCGCCGCGGACTCGGACGGTTCACCTCCGCAGCTTACGACGCGCGATATATGGGAGTATATCAACAAGAAAAATGGTGGCAAGAGCAACGGGAAGCACTACTACCAGCCGACTCCAATGATGGCGCGAAAGGCGAAGCCAGCACCACGCGGGTTGTTAAACGGTTCGTATGCGACGCCTTCACGTGAGGTTGCTCCGCCACGGGTACCGAAAAGGGCGTCCAAGAAGCAGCGTCGTGCACAAAAGCTGGCAGCTGAAGCGCAGGCGGCAGTCAGAATGCACCGCCACAACCTCAGCAACCAGCACAGAACCCTCCCGCGGTCCCAGTCCAAACGTCCACACAGCCAGACGCGGAGCAAAGGTCAGAAGCTCCACTCCAACAACCTTCGGCCGGCAGCCATGAAAAGCGTGTCGGCGCCTCGTCCGCTGGTTTTCGGTAGTCATATGGCGCGTCCGTCTCATTCCATCCCGACGCAGTTTGTACTGTCATCATCGAGCAGCCAAGCTCTCGGACACGGGCCTGGTGCTGAACCACAAAGAGCCGTAGAAAACACTCAGCCACAGCAGCAGCCAGTGAAGCCTCTCGCGAGTCGAGGTCAAGTGTCTGGATCTCAAGAAGCACAGGCAGGGGCGGCTGCGCAACCTACACCAGCGCATGGTGTGGATGAGCCTCGAGTGCCCAAGCCGGAAGGAGCAGCGATGAAGCCTGAACCGGAGCAAGGATCTGTCCAACCTTCGACCACATCTCCGCCTCCTCCCGTACCACGAGCGTCATCGGTACCAGTACCTACACAGGCAGCAAGCGGCGCTGCAGCTACCACAACTAGCTCGAATCGTTCGATTAGACGTGGATGGTGTCCCTTTCAAGCAGTTTCCGGAGGAAAAGTACCACGTGCTCATTGCGGAAGACACTGATACCAACGAGACCTCACTCGAGATGGAAGAGCACATGACGAAGATGAAGATGTAAGTCCGGTCTGTTCGAGATCCGCGCGGGGAGAGGTCGCTAACTCAAGCTTATTGGATGATGGGGCAGTACTTTATCGTATTCCGACATCAGCAAGTTCTCGGAGCCTCCCGAGAGCATCCATGCCATACCCCTGACGCCGGCGCTGGTGTATCAAGCACTTTCTCTCTTGTTGAAGAGAGCGTGCGACACCATTGTGGTAGATAACCCACCGGATGGGGTGACAACAGAAGACGACGGGACTCCTTTCGCCGACTTCGACTTGGTTCGAGAAGACCAATCGTGCGAAATCGTGATGGAGTTCCCGAAAATGTCGTTTTTGAGGCAAGTGCATCGATTTCCGATGGCGTTAGTGCCGGAGAGTCCTCGCGTACAAGCAGTATTGCGAGAGTTGCAGCGAACGAAGGAAGAGCTTGAAGTAGCGCAGCGAGATATCGAGGCGTTCAAGAAACAGCACGAGCTACTAGAGCGGGAGAACCAGAAACTGCGTGAAACTGTCGAGCAACAACGAAGTCAACAACGGAATGTTGCGAGCACACCACCCCCACAGACTACTGTTGCTCCCCGCATTCAAGTTGATGCCGCCCCCACCATAGCGCCGATCCCTAGCCCAGCGCCTCGAGCCCAGGATACGATCGTTTTCCATGCACAATCTAGTTGGCTCGGAACAGCGCATCCTGATGCCGCGGCTCTTGTTATGATGTGGGCATTGAAGTGGGAACGAATCGTCGAAGCTAGCGCCAATCACTACGACGTCACGACAGGTGATTCTGCGTCTACTATGGTCAAGATCATGCTGCGCGGCTCCTATCAACTCAACATCAGTGTGGTCCACGACAAGAGTCGACAGCTCGTCGTTACAGTCACTTCACATACCCGAGCTGTGCGACGTCAGCTGAAGCCATCGAGTGTCCAAGTCATCGAGACGAAGAACAAGACAACGCATCGATCGCGTATTGATCGGCTCATCCAGTGCGACGTTGGCGACACGATTGTTGTCCAGCTCCTCTCGAGAAACGACTCGGATCCGTTGCACGGTGACGTGACTACGCTCAAGAACTTGGCGGCGCAGGCCAACAAGTGGCTGATGCTCTTCGTCGATCGCCAGTTTCTGGTCCCCGGGGAGTCGAATGGAACTGCAGCGAGTCAGTGAAGAACGTGGAAGTGAGATTGAGGCTACAAACGGCATGAATACGGGGACATCCCCTCCAAGTTCTGCATTTAATCCCTACTGAGCGCGTCAGTTATACGGTTTCTCAGCCTACTGCTTGCTGCTGTTGAGCTGCTGCTGCGTGTATTCCCACAGCAAGATCGCACCGCTCACGTGGACGTTGAGGGAGCGAATCAACCCAAACTGAGGGATCTCCACACACACGTCGACCATTTGGAGCACATCCACGGGAATGCCCTCCTTCTCCTTGCCCAATACGATCACGATCTTGTCGGGGAACTCGTACTGCGAGAGGCACTGGCTCGAGGCGGTCTGTTCCACTGCGACGATGGTGTAGCCATCGCTCTTCCACTGGGTCAACGCAGCCACGAGGCCTTCTTCACGCACTTCCTCCATTGGAACCCACTTGTTGGCCGTCACCGAGATCGTTTGGAACGCTTCGTCGTCACACACTCGAAGGTTGGGCACGATGAGCTTCTGGGCATTGAAAATCTCACATGTACGCGCCAAACCAGCAAGGTTCGGGACCTTGTCCACGAGCGAGGCACACAGGATGACATGCTGGCGACGCTTCTGGCGTGTGTTGATCTCCACGAGCTCATCCCGCTCCTTCATGACCACCGGAAGCACACTTTCGTCGAGCAAGATCGCGCTTGTGTCGATTTTGCGCTGGACGTTGATGGTCGTCGACACTTTACCCGAGTTCGTGGTGGAAGCACGGGTCGATGCTGCGGCCTTGCTCTGTTTCGCGGCCGCCTCCAAGGCGAAATTCTCCCGCTGGAACTGCTCATACAGGATGTTCATGGTCTCCTTGAGCTGCGTCGAGAGAGACACGGCGTCCTCATCTGGGAACAGCTCGTTGAACTCATTGATGCCCGCTGTGCTGAGCATTCCGAACATCGTGCACTGGAATTCCGGCTGGAAGGTGTCGAACTGCTTGCTTTGGCGGCGGAACATGCGCTTGGTCTCCTTGTTCTCGGTCAAGAAACGCGCAATCGCCTGGAAGAAGACGATCTCCGATCCCGACGATCCTTCGTTCGATTCGAGCACGTGCAAGTAGCGAGGCAGGAGCACACCGAGAAGGAACTGCACCATCACACGCGTGTGTCCGTGGGAGGCATTGAGCCATGGGAGCAGCGCCTCCAAGAGCGAGCGAGCAAAGGCCTGGTTCTTGTCTTTGTCCTGTTCCGCAATGTCTCCGATCATTGTGTGGTTGATGAAGAAGCCCGAAATCAGCAGCAAAGAGGCGCCAACTTGAGGCGTGAGGTTGAAGTTACGAAGCAGCGGCAGCACGTTGCGGTGGATCGTGACCTCCGGGAAGCGCATTGCAAGACGCATACCCAGCACCTCCATGTAGAACCGCACGGCCGGCAACTGCGTAGCAGCAAACGCGCGCCAGATCGGCACACTCAGCGACACGACGTTGTCGGATGTGATGTGCTTGCTGAGCACCGTCAGTGCCTGCCAGCTTCGCAGACGGCGGCCAAAGCCGTCGCTGTTGAGCATCTGCTGCTTGTGCGCGTCGTCTCCAAAGTTCATCTCCAAAAGCTTGTGTAGCACACCGTCCAGAAGCTCGCGTTCGTTGGTCGAGGCTCCCGCGGCGTTACCATCGATCGTCAATTCGTCCAAGAACGACAGGATGATGAAACGCACGAAGCGGTCCTTCGCCGACAGCGCGCTCTTCTTGCCTCCTTGAGCTTCGCTCGTGATATACATGGCCGCAATAGTCGACTCGTTCACGTAAACGTCAGGCAGAGTCGGCGACTTCTGTTTGTCTGCAATGATCGGCTCACGGTACAGCATTAGCTCGACGATCTCGTTCACAAATGGCAAAGCGGCGCTTGGCTCAACACGCCAGATCTGAGTGAGACGACACGCCATATGGAACAACACGTTGGGTCGGTACACTTCACCGAAGCTGACGAACGTGTGGAACCACTGCTTCATCAAGGCCTGCTTGCCCTCGACGAGCTCACGTCGCCGCATGAACGCTGGTTGGAACACGCAGTAGATCACGGCGCGGGTGAGACTGTCTGGCTTGGGCTTGGCGTATCCGTACGCATTCCAGATCTCACGGAACACTTCGCTCAGACGCTCTTCTCCGCCCTCAGCAGACAGCAGCACGTTACCCATTCTTGAGAGCGTGATCGAGAGAACTTGCACCATATCGGTCAGCATTTGTGGATCACTGCCAGCTGAGAAGAGGGCATCGACGCACTGGTCAAACACCGCACGTAGCACAGGCGTCGCCACGTAGGCTGATGCCTCGACGACGTTGTGGATCACCTTCCACTTGCTCGAGGCGAATGTGAACAGGCAGTCGGCCACGTGGCGGCTGCTGTTCACGCCACGACGGTTTGCTTCGAGCTTGAGTAGCAGTGGCAGCAGTGAGCCACACTCGAAAGCATCGATGGCATCAACCGCAAGATGCCGGGAGGAGACGACCGACAGGAAGCGCATTGCCAAAGCCTGGTCGTGGAGCTGCTGCTTCGCATCGACTTGCTGGCTGGTTAACGTGGCCGATACGAAGCCCTTGATG
This sequence comes from Pythium sukuiense, assembly GCA_023334995.1. Taxonomy (NCBI): domain Eukaryota; phylum Oomycota; class Peronosporomycetes; order Pythiales; family Pythiaceae; genus Pythium; species Pythium sukuiense. Next base: position 7,700 of record JAADVL010000218.1, read on the forward strand.
CGTTCACAGAACTTGCTGAGCTCATTGATGAGCGTAATATCACCATCTTCTTCCATCGCAAGCGTCGCGATTTGAGTTGCCAGCACGGCACACGAGCTGACTACGGCCTGCTCGTACTCCAGCTGATCATCCTCCAGCTCCTTGGCATCCGTGAGGACAGTTGACGAGCTTGAACTAGCGTACGCGCGGCTGGAGGCTTCGAGAAGCCACTTCTCCGCGCGTTGAAGTGCCGCCTTGACGAGTCTCGCACAGCTGAGTCCTTCACCGCCGTAGAATTGCTGAGGACGGAAGACAAGCGACGCGTCCTTAGTGGCGGCAACGATGCCAACACCAGTGAACACCACCGCTCCGAGTGACTGCAGCTCCTCCTCAAGAGTTCCGAGCAGGACAAGGAGCCTTTCCAGCTTCGCAGGGGTAAACAGCGAGACGTCACCGACAAGCTCAACCACTGGACGCTGCAGCACCAAACGAGTCGTTGTCGCGGAGACGGTCTCCGTATCGGCAGTAAATACCAACATACGCGCGAGCTGAGGCGTAGTGAGGTCAGTAACCGTAGTGTCGAAGGCACCCGAGGTATTGGTTGCGAGGAATTTCTTGACACCCGCGGAAAGGCCGACACGGAAGGCGTCCGTGGTTTGCAACCACGTACGAATCTCACGCAGTGCGGCATGCTGGTCCAATGCCAAATGATTGGCCGGGAAGATGGACAGAGTCGTCGCGACACACTCGAGCGTCAGCTTCTCGAATGTAGTGAACCCGCGAGTCAGCGCGTGCTGGAGAGACACCAAGAGCCTCGTGCGCATCGAGAGAGAGAATGATCGGAGAACATACACTTCGAGCATGAAGCGAACCTTCTCGAGCGACACTTCGTCGAGGGTGTCAACAGCACTGGGGTTCGCTGCGACGACGCGCTGCAGCGAAGCGTTTTGGAACGCCTGCAGAGAGCTGATGATGGCCTCTGGTGAGTGCACGTCGCTGTCCGGACCGAAGACCGCACCACAAGCACTGCGCAAGAACGTGTTGATGAGTCCAGGCGACGTTGGGGACGACTCGCGAGGCAAGTAGACGAGCTTGAAGGCAAGCAGTCTGGCAAAGAACTGCGTGATGAGGGCTTGGAATGGCTCACGACGCGAGCTCTTGTACATGAGAGGGTCGTTCATGGCACTGAGCACACGCTGGAACACGAAATCTTCGAAGACTGGGTCACAGATAAACGATTCACTGCGCAAGCTAGGCCGCACAGAGTTCTCCACACTCCGCTTGGGCTCGTTCAACTGGTCGACACACGTCTGCATGAAGTTGGACAGGAACATGCGACGAACGACAGGGTTTTCGTGGCGGAAGACGCGCATGAGCAGACTTTGAATCCACGGGAACGTGAATTTCACGGGCCACACGGCGATAGTGGCCTTGAACGACGACGACCGCGATGAAGGAGGCGTCCCGTTGGCTTCGTCTTCAACTGGCACAAGGAGGAGAAGCTTGAGCATGTGATCCACTTGAGGCCAGACCTGCTCGAGAAGGTGCGGCTCATGGTGGAGCTGAATCACATCTGAGGCCAAGATAAAGCTCTGCCAGATCTCGAGCTCCTTGCTTGAGCTACTGACACTGTTGTTGCGTGGCTCACCGCTTGACGTGATCGTTGATTCCATCGCGTAGTGGGAAAACGAGATCTTCAGCAAATGCAGCGCCTGCTTACGAAGCAACGGGTCTTGGTGCGAAAGCGCAAATGCTATCAAGCGCTGGAGTCCGTCTTCACGAATCGAAGTCGGATCCTTCGGCAGCAGCAGACACAGCATGTACAACAGGTTGGATACCTGCGACCCAGTGAAAGCGCCTTGCGCTGGACGGCTTGATGCGCGCATCTTGGTGCCAGCCGCTGTCACTGCAGCAACACTCGCAGAGTTCTCCCAGGTCCGGATCGCCGAGCTGATGAGGATCTCGATCGTCGCAGGCGCTGAGGCAACAAGCGCAGGCATGAGGTGCACCGAGACGGCTCGCAGGAATCGAGGCTGGCGGTCAAACTTCTCAATCGCCTTGAGGCACACGCTCTGAATCTGCTCGTTCAGCTCCGCCACACGCACAAACGCTTCAGTTGACTCGAGCTCGATCTGCAGGACGCGACACAGCGACACGTAGCTCATGTACTCTTCTGGCTTGAGCTCACCGTCTTCCTGGTCGGCTGGGACAGCCTCTTCTTCCGCCATAAGCGCTTCAAACACCCGCTGGCTCAACAGCGCCGCGACGCGGTCGCTGCCGTTTCCAACAAGCCGCTGCACCAGCACGAGCGCGATCGCGTGGAGCCGCTGATACGAACGCGACTTGATGAGCGGCATGACCAGCGTCTCCACGAGCCACAGTGCTCTCGCCGTGCCACGGACACCGGCACCAAGAAACAGGTCTTCGCCTCCCAGCGCCATCAGCTCCGCGACAACGACAAGCAGGAAGTGGATCAGCTCGCGATCCTCTTCATACTGCTCCTGCAGCGGCAGCAGCAGCGTCCAGATCGTCTCGGCGCCGCCCTCTTGCTCGTCGCGCCAGATCAACTGCACCTGCTCGTCTGTGAGCGTGGCCGCCACACCGGCTGCCAGCAGCTCATACTGGGTCTGCAGCTCCGCCGGGCTCAAGTTCGAGAGTGTGTCACTCTGCAGGTTCTTCGTCGTCCATCGCGTCCATGCAGCACGCACGTGGCGCGTGAACGCCACGCTCGGGGAGGTCATCTCCGTCGCCATTACTCGCCTTGCGTCGTGTACAGATCGTAGCTCTTGGAATTGTGATGGGTGGATGGCTTCTACAACATTGACGCGCACGTGATTGGCTAGTGACTCTGTGTTTAATGACTTCTATTGGTCAAATTTAGGAGGTTAGACTTTATTTCAACCAATCAATGAGCGTTTGACGTTTCGACCAGTCATCGGGCGCCATTTGCGGAGACCTTGGTGCCCATTTGCATTCGCCGCCAACAACCCACCACCGCAAATCGCACCAAGAAGCGACAGCACCATGCACTTCTGTCCGTCCTGTGGCAACATTCTGCTCGTGGAGCCTGATGTGCGTGATGCGCGCTTTCATTGTCTATCTGTTGCACTGCTTTTCATCGCGAGCTGACCACTGTGGGCTGCAAAATGACAGGCCGAAGGCATGCGCTTCTTCTGCCAGGCGTGTCCGTACCTCTTCCAGATCAACGAGAAGGTCGAGAAGAAGGTGCCTCTCCAGCGCAAGCAGGTCGACGACGTGCTCGGCGGGGAGGAGGCCTGGGAGAACGTCGACAAGACTGAAGGTACGGGTGTCTGCACTCTGGTGATGCTGGAAGTCCGTGAACTGATGCTGCGGATTTGTGTCTTCAGCACGCTGCCCACACTGCGAGCACACGCAGGCGTACTTCATGCAGATCCAGATCCGCTCGGCCGATGAACCGACTACGACGTTCTACAAGTGTGTGTCGTGCAAGAAGCAGTGGAACGATTAGAGTGCTGTGAATACGTACGTAATTATCTCGATCTCAGCTGAACGACCGCCGTGCGCTACTACTGGCAGCACCGTTCATACTACTGCCACCGCCAGCGCCGCCGCGTATGGTATTGGCCACGCTCTGATAGCGGCGGCAGTTATCGCACGTGGATCCGCAGTCCTGCTTGTTGAATGTCTGTCCGAAGTATGACACGAGCAGCTTACGACGGCAGCTCGTCTCGTCTTCGCAGTACTCGGCCATGTCGCGCAGTTTCTCCAAATGGACAGCTCGAGTCTTGGCGTTCATTCCCTTCGATGGCAGGTAGAGGATGCTGCGCATCTTGGACACATCCTTGCCGCTGTAGAACAGGATACACTTGGACGGTAAGCCATCTCGACCGGCCCGACCCGCTTCCTGATAGTATCCTTCAATCGACTTGGCGACTGAGTAGTGGATCACGTAGCGCACGTCGGCCTTGTTGATGCCCATACCGTACGCGATCGTCGCACACACGACGCTTACTTGGCCGTTCTGCCACGCCTCTTGCACAAGCTGACGGTCTGTATTGGCCTGGCCAGCGTGGTAGAAGTCCGCACTCACACCATGGTCGAAGAGGTAGTTGGCTACGTCTTCACACTCTTGCTTGGTCATGCAGTACACAATGCCCACAGCATCACGGCGGAAGTCCGTGGTGATCACGTGGAGCAGGGCCTCGAGCCCCTTCTTCTCGGGCATGGGCTTCTCACGCACTTCAAACGAGAGGTTGGGGCGATTGAAGTTCATCGAGTACACCGGGGCCTTCGTGATCTTCAATGATTTCTGGACACCCTGGATCACCTTCGGTGGTGCAGTCGCGGTGAGAGCCATTAATGGCACATCGGGGAAATTTGTTTTTAGGAGACCCAGTTTACTGTAGTCGGGGCGAAAGTCGTGGCCCCACTGGCTCACGCAGTGCGCTTCATCGATCACGAACCGAGCCAACATGCCCTGCAATGTTTCCAAACCAGTGTTGTCAATTCAGTCTACTTCCAACAACCACATCCTCAGTGTGAACTCACGTTTTCATGCAGAATCTGGAGAAGTTCGATCATTTCATCCGACTTGGCGAGCTTCTCAGGTGTCAGGTACAGCAGCTTGAGCGTCGGCACCTTACGGCGAAGTTCACTAACGATCGCTCGCTTGAGAGTGATGCCCGTTTGGCTGGATAGGAAGGCCGCAGGAATGCCGAATCGCGGGTTCCGGATGAGTGCTGTAACTTGATCCTGAATGAGAGACAACAGTGGCGATACGACGATGGTCACGCCCGGCGACAGCACAGCCGGAAGCTAGAACGCGTTCATAAAAGAGTTAGGAATGAACCGCAAAACCCCAACATTGAGTAGCAGCCCAGCATGACGACGTACCTGGTAGCAGAGACTCTTGCCGCCGCCAGTGGGCATCAACACGAAGCAGTCCTCCTTGCGCATCGTGCACTCGATCACTTCGCGTTGGTTCTTGCGGAACGACGCATTCCCGAAGATGACTTTGTTCGCACGAGACAGTTGGTCGTTGGGTTCGCGTGGTGCAGGAGTCACGTTCTGCGTTGGCAGCCTCGGAGCAAAGAACGGATTCGCTGCCGCGCTGGCTGGTTGCGGCTGTGTTCGTGTGGGTGAAAATATCGACGCCTGCGCTGGTACTTGAGATGCCTTCGCTGGCGGTTGAAGCGCCTTGGGAACCTTCCTGGATAGTGGCAGGTCGTCGATCAGATCCATCGCTCGACTGCGCTTGCGACTCGACCACTCGCGTGACGCTCCAACCTTCGCCGCTGCAAGCGCTCCTGTCGTCGCTGATACACTCGGTCCGCGGATCAAGTCAAGTGCCGTGTTCGGTTCTCGATTCTCGTCGTGGTGGCGTGCGTACTGACCGGTAAGGTCTCCGAAATCGTCATCGTCGTCTTCGTAAAACGACCGCTGTGCCGCCGACTTTGAGACCGGCGCGTCGCCATAATCCGCCGTCAAATCGATCGCTTCTTCCGCGAACGCCTGCGGATTGTTATGTAGCGCATGCGCTGCAGTCTGGAAGTGCTCGTTGATCGGGCGGAACGCCTTGCGTCGGCTCATATTCGTCGATCCGTTCGGTCCGTCGTTTTGTATCAAGTGATCGACTGTGGCGGAATTGGCGGGAACTGTTCAAGCCGCCTTTCTCCACAGTATACGATCCTATTGGTTATAATTTGGTGTTGTTCTCAAATTTAAGCCAATCAGATGAGAGATAGAAGTGATGGCCCTGCTGGCTGTGGCCTTTCACAGCATATTCATCGCATCCCGACCACCGCGACGATGACGGGAGCGACGACGACGGACGCCGGCGGCGCGGGCCCCGCGGTGCCGCTCGTGGGCAAGAAGTACATGGCGAAGCTCGGCTCGATGGTCAACGAAAGCGCGGCCGGCAGCATGTCGGTGTTCGCGCGCAAGCAAATGGAGAAGATGGGCTGGAGCGAAGGCAAGGGTCTCGGTAAGGAGGAGCAGGGCATGGCCACGTACGTGCGCGTGAAGAAGCGCGAGGAGTCCATGGGCATTGGCGTGGAGACGCTCAAGGCCGAGGAGCAGACCAACCAGTGGTGGTACAATGCGTACGACAAGCTCGCGAACAAGATCAAGATCGCGGCCGACTCGGACGACGAGGCGAACGACGGCGACAAGAAGAGCAAGAAGAAAAACAATAAGAAGGGCAAAAAGAAGAGCAAGAAGCGCACGCGTGACAGCGGAAGCGGTAGTGACAGCGAGAGCGGCTCGGCGCAGAAGAAGTTCCGCGTTCCGACGGACGAAGAGCTCTTCGCGGCGACGGGCGGCAAACTGTTTGGCCGTCGCGCGTACGGCTCGTGTAATGGCAAGCTGAAGCGTGACGCTCTGCTGCTGAAGGGAGAGCTCAAGGCTGGGGAGAGCAGCTCCGCAAGTGAGGAGATCTCTAAGAAAGAGAAGAAGGAGAAGAAGAAGCTGAAAAAGGAGAGCAAGAAGGCCAAGAAGGCCAAGAAGCCAGTGGAAAGCGCAGACGAAGACTGAGCGACGAGTGTACGAGATATATCCTGATAGAGAATGCAGTGCGTAGGATGCCTGGCCACATAGTAATGCGTAATAATGTAACGATACTGCTTCACTTGAATGGTGTTCGGTCACTTGAACTGCTTCATTCATACCCACGTATCACGGTGGGCAGACTCGCTGTCGCTACTTGGACTCGCCTCTGCGGCTGCAGCAGCAAAGCCAGCTAGTTTGGCTGGGGAGAGCTCACTGAGCCCTTCGCCTTCAGCTCCTGGCTTGCGTTTGGCTGCCTCCATGCTTTCAATGATGTCGTGCTCCAACTCGGAGGCCTCGTGCTCCATCTTGACAAGGTAGAAGTTTCCAGCGAGCGTGATGAAATCTCCGACCTCGATGTACGTCAGCAGCAACGCCTCTTTCACGTGAGTCGTAGTGAGAGCAAGGTCTTGCAGCAGAGCGATCTCCTCGGCGATCATCGCCATCGTCCGCTTGGGCGTCGCCAACGCGAGGCGCGCGAGTCGAAGCAGCTCCTCACGCTCCCGCACGAGAGCAGCAGCCACTTCCCACAGTACGACGGCGTCTGGAAGCCGCGAAGAATTCTCCAAGGAGCTGTACTTGATAGCCAAGTCGAGTCGTTCTTTTGCAGGCATCGACAGGTCCTTCCACACCACATCAAACCGATGGCTGAGTTCTGGAATCATTGGAATTGGGTCGAATGGTATCGTCTCACCAGCGTCAGCGTCGTAGCTGTACCACAGATCCATCAGCTGGATCTCGTTGGGCGTGAAGTGGCAGATTTTGGTGAGCAATTCGTTGCGTTGCGCTTTGGTAAGCTCGACTTTGATCTGTAACGCGATCGCGCCACGTCGTGTGTTCATTCTGCCCATCGCACTCATCGCTCCTTTCGATGCAAAGCGCCATTTGGCTGCCAAGGAGTTCGTTCGACGATACAGTCGTTCTGGGATTTGCACCGTGGGCTCGGAGCTCACGAGTTCCTCTTCGAGGAAGTACGTTGTTGTGTTCAGCGAGCTTCTCAGCGACAAATCGACGAGGTACTGTAGATCCAAATGACGATGGAGGCTTGCGCGAAACTCGCGATACGCCTCGTGCGTGTGGTCGTAGAGCTGGCGAACTTCGGTGAGCATGATGTCTTCGTTGGTCGCTGATTCCAGTAAATGGTGCTGGAAAATGTCGCTTGGTGGTGGAACGGGGCGCTCGTTTGCGATCTCCAGCGACGATAGCACGAATGAAATTGGCTTGCGCTCCACTGGTACAGATCGGCGAAAGTAGCATTCCCAGTCACCGGACGTTCCAGCTTTCATTGAGTCGAAGGATGACATGAGTGACGACTCGTCGATGTGGTAGTGGCGATGCGTCTCCAAGGCTTCGAGGATTTCCTTCGGGATCGGATACTCTTCGAGGATATTCTTTGTCGGCGGTAGAGCTCCCAGTCGCGTCGATGTGATGTAGCGCACGCGATCCGGCTTGGTGTCGCGACGTGAGACGGGACTACCAGCGTCTTGCACCGCACTCTCGAGGACTGGACGGTGCCGGAAGTTCGTCACTTGATTATCGCGATCTTCAGCCGTCAACTCTGCTTCGGCCTGATCAATCAGATCACTCAGCTTGGGGGGCGATGGAGGGAATTCGATGAATAGAGGGCCGCGACATGGAGGCGTTTCCTCTGGTTTCTCTCGCGTGCTTGACCTCCTCCTCAGAAGTTGCAATCTTTGTCGATTCGCAGGGGATAGAACTGGGTTCCCTTCGTTGCGCCCGGATCCTTCTTGTCTGTCCGTCCCTTTCTCATGGCTGCTTCCTCCCCATGCTTTCGAACTACCTCGTCGGACGATCAATCCTCCGGGGGAGCTCACCATCGCGTTAGCCGTCTTCATGGCGGCTTTCATCTGGTATACCACGCACGTGTCAGAACAAAGAACGAGTGTCCTCATGGACGGGTAGCGCTCCTTACATTGTGCGTGATGAGCTCGAGATTGATGCGCCGACTCGCTTCAACAACTAATCGGTTCTCGAGCAGCGTTCGGGTCGCTCGCTTGGTGATGAGTCCGGTGGCGTCACTCTCTTGCTGCTGCTTCTTCAGTCGCAGGAAGCATCGCTTCAACTCTTCGAAGATGTGCTCCTGAACACGCCTAGCTAACTCTCTATCGAGGCATTGCGATTAGACTTGTCGTCGGCTCCACAGTAACACACTTACTCACGCACTGGTTCATTTCGTCGGAAAACGTCGGCTCGTACGCAACGTATCGCGTCCATGGGGCGAGCACAGGAATTCGGTCAATCGCATCGAGTAGATGCTCTTGCTCCTTGGAGTCCTCATCCTCACTTGGTTCGTATGCTAGTGTCGCCACGGCTACGTTAGCACTCTTCTTTCTCCCCATTCCGTTTCCTTTTGGTGAGACCTTGGTGGTCGAAGGTTGCGACCGTTCGGAATCATATTCAGACAGTGAAGAACGCATTTCCATCTCGAGAATCTGGGACCAAGTTGGACGGGTTATCTATTCTGAGTGAGACTTCGTCGCTTGTGCCCCGCCTCCTCTGATCTGACGCAGCTCTTCACGGATCAGCTTGCGCTCTCGTACGAACAGCGCCAACAGCACAACTGCGAAGCACACGCCTCCGATAGCCACGTGGACACCATGGCGGATCCAAGCATCGCTTACCAGCACCACTCGCTGTGAAATGCCACCAACGACGAAGGAGACTGCGAAGGCGATGATGACGATTCGGTCCGGCAGAGCTTCGTGCCAAAATCCGAGCAGCGCCTTGATCGAGGATGACGACGTCGTAGACTTCGACCGTGCTGCGAAATACTTGGCGATGAACGTCATGCAGTACAGGATGCGGCAGCTCATGTTCACACAATTGGCGAGGATGATGCCAACGGTGTCCAGCTGCAACCCCCACATGAACAGCATCGCACTCGACGCGTAGATGACGAAGAAGACACCCATGAGCTGATTCAGTCGCATGAGTTGTTGCGTGTCTCCGACCGCGTGGACGAAGGCTTCACAAATACCGTTCAATCCCAAGAAGGGAATGTACATACAGTACATCGCGAGTGCAGACCCGACGCCTCCGTGAGCCTTCTCGATGCCGTACAGCACCATGATAAGTGTGTAGGCGTAGTTCATTCCGAAGCACACGAACACGAAGCCGATCAGGTGCATGAGCTTGAGCAGCATCAAGACAAACCGCTTGGCCTGTGCGATTTCGTCGGCGTTCGTGTCGTTCATCTTGCTGATCACTGTCTTGGTGGCCTCTTCAAGCGGGAAGAACACGATACGAGGCACCAGCGAGCCCAAGTGGAAGACAATACCATACACTCCCATTTGCTGCATAGTCGTGAACAACGAGAGCACCCACTTGTCGCCTTCTGTGAGTAGATACTTGACCACACTCTGCACACTCAGTGGCGTGAGAATTTGCAACAGTTCGGCGTCGAAGAAGTCTCGCTCGGGGCCTTGACCAATCATGCCAGGCAACAGCTCGCCCATACTCTGCATCGCCTGAGCGTTCTGTTCCTTGTTGTCTCGCAGCTTCCAGAAGAAGAACCATCCAAACACTGCGAGCAGTGTGGTGGCGTACGCAAGCTCCGCGAGACCATAGCAGAGCAGCCCATCCAGTTGAAGCAAGAAAATGCCGACGTACTGGACAAATGCGCGCATCAAGAAGGCCATGCCTTGTGCAGACACCTGCCACCCGACGAGCACGGAGCTGTGTGCGAGTAGATACATCGGCTCGGCTGTGGCTTCAATCATCGCAGCGACGCAGTACATCACGAGCACTTGGGTGTAGCCTTCAAGTCCTTGCTGGGCCTTCGAACCAGAGTCGCCACGTAGCACCATTGCGGCTACGATAGCCATCGCGAGCATCCAGCTGACGAGTGTGGAGATCCACGCGACGTTGACGAGCTGCTGGCGTGTTTTTCGGGTAGTGGACACCGCTGAAGTCGCATTTTCGGCATCCACGAGCGACGGCATGCGAAGAAACGCCAGGCGGAAGCTGTCGCGGAACAAAAACACCGTCGCGAGCGCGAGTTCGAACTGCACAGTCACGGCGCCGGTCACGCTGAGGTGCAGCCGCCGCAAGATGAACGAGTTGATCGCGAACGTGAAGATCTTCTGCAAGAAGAGATACGAGCCTCCGCGAAGCGCACGTCCCAACACATTGGACGAAGAGGATTCTGCACCAGTATCTGGCTTCGTATTAGTCGCAGCGGCAGCGCTGGGATCCGACGTCGTCGCCATCTCCTTCGCAGTCGTCCTGACGATGATGATGAGGCGAATGACACAAGCTGAGCTGCTCGGAGTGACACCCTCGCAACAACGACATAGCGAAATATTTCATGCTAGCGGGTTTTTACGCGAAATATTTCCATTGCTATTGAGTAGATTACTGAAATATAGAGAAAATATGCTTCCTCCGGGCCAAAATTACCGCCTTTCGTCAAAAATTGCGCGCGCCAATTCCGTATTCAAAGTTGCCCTTCCCAATTGACAGTCGAAAGTCACCAGACCCGACGTTGGAGATGGCGGCGAACGGCGCGCTTGTCGGTGCCTCTAGAGAGCCGAGGGCAGCCAACCACAGGCAGCTGTATGCACTGCCGCTAGACGACGATGTGGTGCAGGCGGCGTCGCGGCGGTGGACCGCTATGAGTCGCGATGGCGCGCGCAGTGCCGTGCGGACGGCGGCAAAACAGCTGAGCATTGTCGACCTCCGCGATGCTGTTCTTTCAAGCACAGCGCCACACAGCGTCTCACGGGAGGGGGGGACGACTTCGTTGGTCGTACCGCATGCCGTGATGGACTTCGCGTTCAGCAACTGCGGCGAGTACCTCGCAGTCGCGGATGCTGGAGGCGTTCTCCACTTGTTCAAGAGCCAGAGCGGCAAGGAGTTGTTCGCGTATCCGGTTATTGCACCCAGCGGCGTCGCTAGTGACAGCGTCCAGGCGGTGATCTTCGCGAGTACGGAGTCCTCGGTGGAGGAAGATCTGCTGGTGCTGACGCAAGCGGGTGTGCTGATTCGACTGGGGAAGCTGAAGCTTGCGGAGATCGAGCAGACGCTGACTCGCGAGGCTTCCCACAACAGCGTGCTGCGTGCAATCATGGCTTCCATTCAGCTGCAGCAGACGCAAGTCGGTCGTTTGAACGAGGGTGCGGAATCGATCCTGGTGGTACGTCTTGGTTTTTGATGCTTGCAGTGGGTCTGCAATTAAGCTGACCGATCAAACGCTTGATTGGTCTTTTTGTATAGGCTCGTCGATACACGCGGTCGCTGTTCGTGACGATCGCCAACCATGGTGCGGCGCTGACCGTTTGGACTGCGACGAACAGTGTCTCTTCCATCAAGAAGCATGCAGTGTACGACGTTTTGCCGGACGGTGAGGCTGTCAAGGAATTTCAGCTCGTCATGCACGATCGATACCTAGCAGTACTGTCTCGCGGTGGTTCGCTGACCTGGTGGGTTAGGGAATAATCTCTCGGTTGATATCAGTCACTGACCACGACAACCTTGTATGTTGCAGGTGGGACTGGCGCGAGCTTGTGCTCCTTTGCCCTCTCCAATTCCCAGATATCGAGTCCTTCACGACGCTCGAGAGTCACCCAACTGCCACCACTGAAGACACAGCTTTCGTCGTTGCAGCGTCTCGTCAAAAGACTTCTGACCAGTTGACAGTCCGAGTGGTGAACGTTCAGTTCTGTATCCAAGCGGTTCGATTGGAAGAAGTGGTGCATTCTTCGTTGCCACGAGTCGATCACTCGGTCAAGGTCACAATCTCTTCACTCCCTCGAGCTGAGAACTGCAGGCACGATTTCTTCGTCACCCAAGTCGACGAAGGTTTCCTCAAGCTCTACGCCGTTGACCCGCAACCAGTAGCCAGCGCTTCCGCGTCAAGAGTGTCAAAGCCAAAAGATCCTTCCGCAGGTAGCGAAGGGATTCGAGCGGCAAAAGAGCTGCAGATGGCTGAAGGCTTGGATCTGTCCGAGTTCGAAGTCGTCCGGTCCGTTGAGAGCAACCTCGAAAGCTGCTTTCGAGAAATCGGTCACGATCTGGAGACTACGCGCTTGATTCTCGAATGTCTCCTTGAATTTGGCAAACGTGTCCGACAATCTCAAGCGCGCGCGAACGTGAATCTTCACCTGCGGGTATTCGAGTGGCTGGACCGCATTGCATCGACCTCTTACAAGTGGACCACATTCACGCTGCTTCTGAGCTCCATCAGCAACTCCAGACAATCCGTATTGACGCGGTGGCAAGCATTCTGCAGCGCGAACCTGCTCGACGTCATGTGCCACTACGTCAAGCGGGGCATGATGCGCGCTGTAAGCCTACTCTGGGAACGCCACGCCCGTGAGGAGGCTGTCGAGAACATTGGGACGGTTTTGCAGCATCTCCCGAAAGAACTCCCTTTCCCTTCTTATGAGAGGTGGCTTCACAGTGATGTGATTCCGTCAATCGTGCAGCACATCGAGCAGCGAGTTGATCGGGGGTCTTCTGGTGCTGTTGAAACCGTTGAATCCTTTGCTGCGTGGATTATCGAGCGGGCTCTCTACCTCGCGGGCAAGGAGGATATCGAGACGTCGCTCAAGCTGTGCAGACTTCTCCTGCAGCCCCAAGAAAGACCCGCGCGTATTGGGGAGTGGCGCGATCCATCAACAACTGGCAGCTTGCGGTGGGCATTGCTTCGTCTGGGTCAAGATGCCACGCTTTCACCAGAGACAGGTGGACGCAGCACTGTGGCGCGTATCGAGCAGCTTTCTCAGCAACTCGAGCACATGAAATACCTTGAAGAAGTCCATGACTTCAACATCTCCCTGTCCGTGTTCGCCGAGGTACGTTGCTGAGTCGATGCACATCGTAGTTCACGTTTCATTGACTGTGAGTTCGCTGTGCAGGAAACGCCGATCACGATCGCGATGAGCATGTTAGATCGATGCTCTTCAGCCGATGCAGTCAAAGCGGAGACTCGCAAGCACGTTGCAGCGTATCTACGACACTGCGGCAAGACCACGGACCCAGTTCTACTGGAGTATGTCACAGAAGTGCTCGATTCAGCCCCAACCACTGGTAGCACATCCGAGCAGGCCAGACTTCTCGCAATCATCGACGAGATCATCGACGTCGAAATCCGCGCCAAGGCCGTCTTGCTCTTCTTCGGGTCACTTCTGCCACCTTTTTCGCAACAGGTGAAGGAATACACCAAGAAATGCGTCACTTGGGACACTCGACAGATTGACACGATCCAAGAGCACGTGCGCCTCATGGATATTCAAGACATGCTGACCGGGTATGGAGTCGCGCACTTCAAGGTCGGGGATCCTCGTACTGGGTCACGTTTGGTTTCTCACATTCTTGCCCAAACCGCACGTGACTCGGCATTTGTGGATGCGCTACAACTTGTCCGTGCATACAGTCATTTGAGTGTGGAGCGGGCCGCGCTCGAGTACTTGGAAAACCTCCTCACGCAATCGGCTTCGTCCAGTGCAGTTGGAATATCACGGGAGACGCTGCATCGTTCGAACCTTGTCAAGGCTGCTGTGAGCGAACTCAAGAAGCACTATGCGTCGACACCAGGCAACTCCTGGAGAGTTCTGCCGGTTATGGAGGAAGTGATCGCTCTTAGTCTTGCGCTACTTGAGATGAAGGAAGACGAAGACAAGATCAACAAAGGCAAGAATCATACCCAAGCAAATGGCGCCAGCGTGGTGTCTGAAGCAGCATTTTTTCTGGGGCTTCTAGAAGCCACAGTCGAAACGTTTTTGTCCGAGTCAAGCGATGTCGAGGTTCCCGCATCTGAGGACTTCTCAGGAGCTACTGGCGCAGAACGTAGCGCCCAAAGCGTCCAACACTCGAGCCTGTTGTCAAGCATTCAACGTATCCGGAGGATACACAACGAGTGGGGCATCATCGTGTCCATCAAGACCATCCGAAACCCAGACCTTGTCGCGAACCGCGTCAAGCTCTTCATTCAACCAGAACTCATGTTCAGTGGCATCGACTCGACGCAACTGACCAAACCAGCGCTCCAACCACCGGCAGGAAAGGGTAAGAAGCGCGCACTGGGAAGCTCCAGTGATCGACTTCAAGGAGACGCGAAACGCCAAAGGACATCGACCGGGCTTTCACAGCTGAGGAGCATCGACGAACAACAAGACGATCAGCAAACGAAGCTCGCATTTGACTTGCATCGGTACGCAACGCACATGGGCATGGGCAGTGACGAGTACCATTCACTGGTTGCCCAGATCGCCGCAGAGCATGGGGACATCTTGAAAGCGGTGCAGTTCTCTCGCGACCTGTTCTCACGTCGGCGTGGCGCTTCATCAATCGCGAAACGAGAGAATTCAGGACTTGTAGAGATGACTACGAGTGCCTCAGGCCTCGCACTCAAAAACATCTCGCTGTCGATCTCGAAGTACTCTGCGATCCACACCGAGGAGATCTACAACCTTGTCCAAGGCCATGGGCATCACCAACAGGGCTTGACATCGGTCCAGTTCGCTCGGATGCAAGCTCCAATGTACTCCTTGGAGTTGCTTCGTTACGCAATCTGTGTCTGCGATTTGACATCGTTCGAGGAAACGCTGGTGCTGCTGAAGAATGCGACGCTACTCAATGATATTCTCCGATTTACCCAGCTTGGTAGCATCAGCTTCAGCGGGGTCAAGAAGGCGGGCGAAGAAAAATGGAGGATCTACAATCGCTGGTTCCGCGAAGAAATGTTTTGTGTGCTACCAAGCGCTCAAACGATGAATCTCGCGACGCGTTTTGCCATCTGTGAGCATGGATTGCTCATGGAGTACGGTACCAGCAATGCGGTAGGACTGCTGGATCCCTCAGCAGCAATACCGAGTACCGAGCTTCTCGCTTCGAAGCGATTTGTCTCGTTTCTCGTGGAGAACAATGCCGATTTGCTAAGTCTGCAAGTGATCTTCTCGATGCAGTGGATTCCAGAAGATGCACTCACAGTGATTCAAGGGCAAGTGAGCAAACTCGTCTCCACAGTCTTCCAGTCTCGCAGCATCGACAACTTCCTCGCTCTTGGTCTTATGCTGACGATGGACCAGCGTGACGCGTTCAACTCCTTCCGCCGGCAGATTTCGAGAGAAAACGTCGCGAAAGACTTCAACCGCTTTCAGCAGCTTGCGAAGGTTGGCGCAGACTCGGCTCGTGCTTGGCAGCAGATCGCGTTTCTGAATCAGTGTGTCGAGCTAGAGGGTAATGCACGTTGGTGGCACTACCTGAATCTCTTGGACATCCAGTGCGAGCACAAGGCTTTCCAGAGTGAGCGCCGTGACCTTATCTACATCCGCACCCTCGTTCCGACACTTCTGGTGAAGAGCAGCTACGACTACTATACTATCCAGGAGTTCACTCGACACTACCAGATCGACGATAGCTACCCAGCACTCGTGTACGTCGAAGCTTTGCTCACAAATCCCGAAGCTGCTACGGGTAGCAAAGGCTTAGAGTATCAAGACAAGATCGTTGGCGTGCTCGAAGACATCCATGAGCAGAGACTCGTGGCTTTGCTCCTGAAAACGCTCCCGCAGATTCCTGGTACGGACTACGAGCGGCTTCTCTTCGTCTTCCAGCTGTTGCTGGAACACACGACCTATGCAGACAAGGAAGAAATTGAGAGGCGCATTGAAATCCTTCACGTTCTGAAGGCGTTCGGCGTTCGAGGCGCCGAGCACAGCGACGGGCGAAGCAACGAGAAGATCTGCTTTCATCAGATCATGTCAAAGCCTCGGGAAGTGCTCTCCAAGGTGCTGACGACGAGAAGCTTCGGCCTGTTGTCGAATCTTGCGCTGCCGTTGCGTCTCGAGTCCGACGAACTGTTGATGCTACTGCTCAAGAATGTTATCGGGCATCACAAGAGAGCAACCGACAGTGGCGTGTCTGAAGCAACAACGGCGAAGATCCCCACGCTGCTCTCCGGTTCTGAACTCGAGCGATTATTCGGAATCTTGTCAAGTCTGAGGGCGACGGAGAGTAAGATAACTGCCGGTGAGTGGCTCGCAGAGCATTTGCCAATCTCGACGCACAAGCTACGCTCGCTGGAGTTTGCTTTGGAAGCTGCCGTTACCTCTGCCACCGAAAACGGCGGATCGAGGGCCGTTGTGGCTTCGAATACAACCTTTATGGGTATCGAGGCACTCACACGACTAGAGCTCAAGGAACTACGCGTGAAAGTCCAGCTCATTTTTTCGGAAAGTAATGTCCGACGATTCTTCGACGAAGCGACAGAAGCCGTTCTACTCCAACTACTGGCGAAGGAACCCCGAGAAGTCTTCAATGACTTGTATCGCCTCACGGATGCTACTTCAGCCGCAGTAACGCGCAGTGCTGGCACCCAAGACGAGTTTTCGCTACACAGAATCGCCGACCGAATCGCAGACGTGTTGAAATTGAGGGCCGACGAGCTTCGCGTGGAGTTGGTGCGTGAGCTTCTCGTCAAAGATGCAGTTTATGTCAGCTCGCAGATGCGTCGCGACGTTCAACAAAGTGGAGGTGAAGGCAAGGCCGAGGAGGCCATTTTCACGGCCCTCGAAGATGAGACCCGATCGTTGCGAGATGAGCTTCTGATCAAGAAGATCTCATACATCGCCTCCAAGGTAGCTCAAGATTCCGTTGATACAGGGGATTCCGGCGCGGTGACATTGGTTGAATACCTGGTCACGTTTGCTCGTGATACGAAGCCTCGCGCAGGTGTCACGTTCCGAGCGAAGCTGCGTGCTGCCCGAACCGTCTTGCACCTCGCCCAGTCCCATCGAAGCGTTGTTGTGGCCGCAGTCGAGACGAAGTTGAAACTCGCAGCATTCGACGTGGTGATCAAGGAACTTGTCGACTATATTCGCCACTGTAAGCACATGATCGTTTTCGAAGAGCACCGCGTTCCATACGAGATCGGCTTCGTGATGCGCGCAAAAAAGGAGGCGCTGGTGCGAAGCCTTCTTCGACAGCATTCCGGGAAAGAGGCATGGATACTGAGATGTGTCAGCAACCTGATGCTCGACTTCAACGTGCAAGCTCCCGATCTCTGGGAGATTGCTCTCACGAATATGAAGCAGCTCGGAATGTTTCGTTCGCTTTCTCGCGTACTGACCGCGTTGAGTCAGCACGCGTTTGTTCGAGGTATCAGCGGAGCCAGCGAAGTATGGGAGGCGACACTCCTCTCTCCGTTACACCAGCTAAAATCGATGTGCCGTGATTCAGAGGCACAGTCTAAGGATGGGGACGCTTCGAAGACGTCATACCACGGCGTACCAGTGAATGTGATTCGGTCGGAGCTGGAGCTGATGGTCGCGATGCTCCAACAGTGTCCGTTCCTCGACCAAGTCGACGTTACAGCCTTCGTGGTGCACTTGCGCGACTTGACAATGGCGATCAGCGAAGGCTCAGCCCTGGCTGAGATGGATCTCTACTCCTACGCTGTCCGTTGCGCCACGGTTATTCCCCGCCCAAGCGCGAGATTGGAAGCGCTGCAGCGAATCATCCGGGCTGGTGCCTACATGCAAGTGCTGGCTCAAGTATGTGACGCATCGGTTCTCTTGGACGAGTCACTTCAAGCGAGCGATCGAGGTGACAACTGGCTTGGTGAGGGCGATAACGACGAAATGACGGAGCATCTAGCGCTGCTCGAGGCGATCTTCACTGAGGCAGCGCAACGCGATGAACACGAGAGAATACTTGGCTCGCCATTCGAGCAAGGATTCCTGGAGTTTCTTGCTGCGATAGGCAGCATCGACCGAGTCCTTGCCATCTTGTACGTACTCGATCACCTCTTTGTCTTCGATTGCGCATGGATACTGACGACATCCTCTGTCTAGGTTGAGTTCCAAGCGCCTTGAAGCCGCGTCAACGCTGGTTGAGCTATATTACGAGTCGCACCCTGATCGTGCCCCAGCTGACTGGATGATCAGCGAAACAACCAACGATGGCGTCAGTAGCAGCAGCAGTCGGTGGAAGTTCCTCCAGCAGCACGTCGCAGGGTCCACTTCAGTTCACCTGCAAGAATTCCACGAAATGGCCCACTGAGCTGTTAGTCAACACACAGTAAGCAAGCGTGGCACCAAAACCTCTATTCTAATCCATGTGATATTCACCAAACAGCGAGCAAAGGATGTCGTGGTTCTCTAGGTCGTCGTTTCGATTCTCTCGTCGGCAAACATGATTCGCAAGTACACCCACAAGGCAAAGAGCGCCACAATGTACCCCACCATGATGGCAAGAGACGTTGTGGACATGGGTGCCTCTTCCGAGTCGTGGTGGATACCTGCTTGCACTTGCAGGACTCCACTAGCGTTCATCGTAAGTGTGACGGGGTGGCTGAACTCCCCAGCCTTGCCAATCTTGTCGCGAGGAATCGGGAAGTTGAAATCGGAGATATGGTCGTTCTCCTCGGCGATCTCACTCTCACCTTCGTAGACTTGGACGGTGAGGCCGCGCTGGCCGTCTTCATACGTCTCAAAGTACTTGGTCATCGTCACTGGGATACGGCTGTTCTTGGGCAGCAGCACTTCCATTTTGCCGTCGGCCTTCTGGAGACCAATGGGCAACGGGATCACATCCATCATGAGCACATCACGGAACACGCGCTTGTCGAGACCGCTGAGGATCGCAGCTTGGATCGCTGCACCTTCGCACACGACTTCGTCGGCGTTGACAGAAAGGCAGAGCTCCTTGTCGTCGAAGAATGCTGAAACCTTGGAGCGCACGATCGGTACACGCGTTGATCCGCCGACCATGATCACTTCATCAATCTCACCGACACGCACACCAGCTTCTGTGAGAACATCATCCACAATCTGAAGACAGCGATCCCAGATCGCCGCGCAGATCGTCTCGAACTTTTCTCGCGTGAGTGTGAGCTTGAAAGGCTTCTTCCTCTCCTTGAGCGCACTAATGCCAACGAGCTCAATCTCGGAGGTCTCTTCACTGGACAAGGCGACCTTCGCAAGCTCGACTTGGCGTTTGATCTGGATCAAGTCACCTCGCGACATGGCGCTTCGTGGCACGTTGTGCTTCTTCATGATGATGTCCAGCACGTACGCGACCAGCAGATCGTTGATGTCCTCACCGCCCAAGTTCGTGTCGCCGCCAATACCCAGCACTTCAAACTTGCCATTGCAGATCGACAGCAGTGACACGTCGAGCGTTCCTCCACCAAAGTCGAACACGACGACGCGCTTTTCGCCCGACAGAAAGAGACCGTACGCCATGGCGGCTGCAGTCGGCTCGTTCAGCAGTCGGATGGCCTTGAAGCCGGCCATTTGGGCGCTGAGGATCGTCGCCTTGCGCTGCGAGTCGTTGAAATACGCAGGTACTGTGATCACGACGTTGTCGATGCGCTGCTTGTCCTTGGACTCCCAGTACGCCTCCGCAGAGGTCTTGAGGTCACGCAAGATCGCGGCCGAGATCTCCTCAGGCTGAAGCACCACCGCTCCATCACGTTGGATCTGCACAGCAGCATTACCTTGCTTGGTCGATACGACCGAGTGCGTCGCGAACTGCTTCGTGAGCTCAACTGCCTTGGAGTCGAAGCGCTGGCCCATGAGCCGCTTGACCGTGCGCACGGTGTTTCCCGCAGGCTCGTATTCCAGCGCGATGGCAGCGTTTCCGACCACGACCTCCTCACTGTTGGGCTTGTAGTGGACCACGGACGGCGTCGTGCGACCGCGATCCGTGTGGTTCTTGAGGATCTTGACGTGGTTGCGCTCCACATGCCACATGCCGACGCCTGTGAATGCAACAAAGTATTAGGTGAGACTGTGGAGCTCACAGAGCAGCTTCACGCACGCGAGCTGCATGGTTGTCATCAGAACAGACAGACGTACATGAATTCGTCGTGCCGAGATCGATGCCGATGCATAGCGAGCCGTCCTGGAAGCGGTCGCTCTCGCTCCCCCAGCTATCGTACGAGTGCTCGTCCATGCTGACCGTTTGCGAGCTGTCACCTTTCACCACGTCGTGCTCGAGTCAACCTTTTCCACCAATCATTATCGAATTAATCCACCAGGTGAATACTGATTGGCTGAAAATTCTTGCCGAATCTGTGACGTGTGCAGCTCGCAGCGCATGATCATGCACGAGTTTTTGTAGGAATCACCAGCGTGTATCTATCTACATCGAGCGCAGTGCGTCTCCGCCACTGGCGAAACACTTGATTGTGTTTTCTAATACCTTGAACGATGTGACGGACGTGTCGTAGACGCCGTCGAGGCCTTGGCATTGTCGCTGGACCGAAATCTACGGCACGGCACAAGTGTAGTCAGCAACTTCACTCCACGAGGCTTGACATCACACTGTCGTTTCATACCGTTCCATGCACGTCTTTGAAGTAGCCGCTGGGCAAAGGTGCGACCGACAAGACGACTGTCGAAATCTCGGCAAGCACGGGAGTCTACAATGAGATGAAAATACACACAATGTGAATCAACGAGAGCCCTTGTGTAGCACACTAGATCACCTGACTAGAAGATCAGAGACATACCAGCGATTCGAGAGTCTGTGGCGAGTCAGAAGATGCGGTCGTGAGGCCCACGTCGGAATGGCCGAGCACAATGATGTTGGCCTGGCCCTAGCAATACGAGCATACGAGCAGTCAGTACCACAACTACGAATAGTGTCGGACCCAGGAGACGCACCTGAGATTCAGCTGTGAGTGCTCGGCAGAAGCGCAAGAAGTGTACGAGTTGCGTCCGTCCCCACTGCCACTTGAGCGAACTGAGGTCGTCAATGATGATTGAAACCGGCACGATAGCCGACGCTACTTCGTTTCGGAGCTGCTCAAACAACTCCGCCGCTGTGAGTGCCGTTGGATCTTCGTGGCTGAAGCCGTCGATGATCCGAAGCGTCTGCTTCTCCACACTGGCCGTCAAATTCACTCCCTCCACAAGCAACAACGTGTTAGTGGGAAGCAACCACCTGTGGGCATAAGCAGTAGTATTCCAACGCACCAGCTTACGGCCAACGGCAGTGTAGTGCTCTTTTGAGTGGCTGAAGTTGAGGAAACACACGCGGTGGCCTGCAGTCACCATACCAAATGAGCTCTTCGTCTCAAGAGTTCAAATCTCCACAGTAGATATCGGTGACCGTACCTGCTTTCAGGAACAGAGCCAGAAAGTGATGCACGAGGAATGCGCCGCTGGCATCCACGCGGTCCTGGATGGCGACGAACTGGCCGCGTGGCGCGCTCGTGGGCGCCCAATGGAGCCCTCCGCCCAGCGCGTACAGTGGCTCCGCCATCTTCGGTGCAGATTTTCGCTGCTAAAGTCAACCAGCACATGCAAATACTCACTATAGTGACCTATGTAGTGACACCCCGTGAAGGGCAAAATTTGCCCTTAAGGGTTTCCATCCGCTTAAGTTCGACATCGACTGTTTGGTGAAAAACAGCCCCGCCACGTATTCGTTTAAAATACCAAAGCAACAGTCTCCTCGGGCCCACAGCAGCAGTCACTACACGAAGAATGAGCGGAAGTGAAGGGAGTGACGACGACTACGCGTGACCTCTACCGTGAACCTACCACCGATGAACGCGCAGCTACACAGCAGAAGAAACGTAGTCGCATGAAGTCGACTCCAACCATGGCGGAGCGACATCGAGCAGGCTGCAGGAACGAATATATCCTAAATCAGTGTAGTTTACTGTACAAAACATGTTCGAAACAGAGTTGGGATTTTTTCAGACATTGTTTTCCGTTGTTCTGAATGTGTTCTCGACCTCAGTTGTTGATTTAAACGTCACTGCTGGATTCCTCTGATCAAGCCGCATCTTTCGATGTGTAAACCTAAAAATGACTTTTTGGCGGCCAAGTCGAGGTGTCCTGTGGAAATCGACGTAACTTTGCACCTGATCACGTTCTCGCCCTGCTGCGCATACCAAAACGTAGCTGAAATCGGCTTCTAGATGCCCAAGCTCTTAAATCCCGATTCGTACTTTGGTCGATAAGACCTGTTATGCTTGAATCAGTCTCTAATGAGCTGGTCAACAAATGGCTACATGTTGTCGCCCCTGGCCATGGAATGACGAATTCGAAAGATACGGAGTGGTGCTTGGCCACGACACACTCGATGTCTCAAAGGTCATGTACGTCAGCTTTTGGAGCCCAAGCCCCAGTGGTTGGATATTTGCATCTTCACTGTCCTACTTGGTCTCCCAACCACAACCAGCACCACTCCCTCTCCACTTTCAGCTTCGAGCATGTCTCCTGCCATCCCTTCCTGGTGATGGTGTCGATGCCGAAGCTGGTCGTGCTGAAGCCAAAGAACATCGACTTTAACCAAGCGGCAGCTCCCCCAGTCGTGTCATTGACCAGCTACCTCGCGCTCACGACGCATGCGAAGCTCCAAAAAGACGAGAGTGTGTTGGTTCTTGGAGGTTCGAGTGCGACCGCCATCTTCACTATCCAGTATGCGAAAGCCGTCGGCGCCCACGTGATCGCGACCACCAGCTCCAAGAACACCAAGTTCGTCAAGTCTCTTGGAGCCGATCAGGTGATCGAGTATACACGTGAGAAGTGGGGCAACGTGCTCGCGGAACACTCTGTGGACGTGGTCTACGACTGCGTGGCTGAGGCAAACGCGTGGGTGGATGGTGCGCAGCGTGAGTTGAAGAACAACACTGGTCGCTTTGTGACCCTCCGCATGGATCATCCACGTCACCAGCCAGCCAAGTTTGGTGCTTCGTTCGACGTGGCGATTTGCTTCCCGACACGCGAGTTGTTCAACATTTTGACGCAGCTCGTGGAAACAGAAAAGATTAAGCCAGTCATCGACTCAACTTTCCCGTTCGAGAAGACTGTCGACGCGTACAAGCTGCTCAAGGGCGGGTGTGCCGTGGGCAAGATCGTCGTCAAGATCGAAGAAGACACACACAAACAGCGGAAACGAGCGAAATGCACGTAGTTTTGTGGCGACCAAGACATGCTTTCATGCTCGTCATGTCACCGTTCGCACCGTCTTCTTCTCATGCATCTTCCGGCTTCCTATCATTGTTTCAGTCTGTAGAAAATGGGCCTCAAGGGCTGCTGCCACACACTTCCTCAACGGGAATCTCCATTGTCGCGGTGGTGGCACAGTTGGTCACCGATCCCGCGTACAACTTCAGCGAGTCTCCGCACACGAGGTTCAGTGTCAAGGTATACTTTCCAGACCCGCAGCTCCCACCTTCAAACACGAGTCGTTCAGGTTTCTTCGTCGCATCATAGGCCAGCATTGGGATCTGCACTCTCTTGCCTCCTTGTGTGTACGTGGCGACTGGGGCGTGGCCCCACGCAACCTGTAGCTGCGTACCAGATGACTTGTCGACTTTCTTGGTGCCTCCAATGAGCACTTGACCGTTGCACTCACGCACGAACATACCCAGATATTCCGGGATCGTGCACTTCTTCTCGATGATCGGCTGATTAGGACACGACCTCCCACCGTAGAGAGGGGGCGTCTTGATGCCAAGCTTTTTGTTCTTGCATTTCTTGTACCAGAGTCCAACTTCGCACAAACTGTAGCTTCCTGGATCCGTCGCCACATTGTACAGTTCGCAGTCCACTGGGGGACACTCCTTCGAAACGATACGCGCGGGACACTTCTTACCGCCGTACTTTTCCGTCTTTTTGGCCTGAAGCTGCTTGCTCTTGTGCCACTTGCCCGTGCGCTTGTCCTCGACGCAGTTGCCATACTGCCCTGGGTCATCGGCCTCGCTGAACAACTCACAGTCCTCGGGGTCGCAATTGCGCGTCTCCGTCAGCTTCTTGCAGTCCACTCCGTTGAGTGTCGCCGGCTTCTTTCGTGGTCGCGTGCGAGTCTTCTTGCCAGTGCGATTGTCGCACGTCCAGTTGCCCCACGCGCCAGCGATGCAGTCATCCTCACAGCACTTGGTCTTGTCAATACTGTTAGGACACTGGCGGCCGCCGTATTTTGGCTGCGTTTGCACAGCTCGCGTGCGTATCTTCAGAAGATTGTCGTTGCAGTCGTCCCAATCGGTCCACGGCGTCATCTGGCAGTGCACAGGGAGACACGGCCGCACTTCAGTGAGGTGTGGACAGGGCTTGCCACTGCCTCGGACAGGCGTGCTGACGCGGCGCTTGAAGGCTTGAGTCAGTGTCGAGGTCTGGCATTCGCCATCGGGCACCCAGTCGGTGACGCAGCAGTCAACCCCCGTCGCCAGCACATCGCTCTCGGCAGCGACCATATCACGGGCGTAGACTTCTCCACTGGCATATTCAAGTCCTACTTGAGGCAACGTGAGAGCAGTGGCACTCGCATGGAGCAGTGCCCCAGCCACAACGACGAGGAGCCTCATGATCTGAAGCACCAACCGTGTCGGCGCTCGTGTGGTAAGAATGAGCCAGCGAAGAGTACCTGGGTTGTAAGACACTCCCTCCTCTATCTCAAGTGAAAGTGGAGGCAGGTCTTTCCAACATTGCGAGCGAGTGCTGCAGGGACCGAAACGCCGCCACCCTTTGGGGCCAAAGACGGCGGCGCCTTTTCAAAGTCGTAGGTTCCATCCAAGTATGAGATACTACAAAAATGCATGTGACCATGTTGTTGATTCAATATTTCGTGCAAAACGCCAACTGGTCTCCCTGTTTATATCGATGACCGGCTTAATCAGATACAACCGACTACGTCCTTAATGCAAAGTGAAGGATCAATTTCCCTGGCTGAGATGCCTACCACTAGACACTCGTTGCTGCTGGACACTCGTTGCTCTCCACGCCAAGCGTCGCACGCACTGTGGTCGCGAAGAGTCTCTTTCACTCACCGAGGCTTTCTCGTTTTGGATCTTCCCGATCGCATCCGTAGGCAGATCCAACCCCCGACTTCACCCGACTTGTGCACTCTTCCAAGCAAGCTTCCCCAGCCAGTAAAAAACTGCCAGAACACACCATGCTACACACCACCAACCTTGTGCTTCTCTTGGCCATCTCTGCGGCCTTCACGATCTCAGCACATGCGCAGGCGCGCGTGTTTGAAGCGGTCGACAGTGCCCCAGAAGACGTCGACTGCCAGGTCAGCGATTGGACTGCCGTCGATGCATGCGACCCACAGACACACACTCAAACGCTCATCCGAACGGTTACCACAGCGCCAGCGAATGGCGGCGCGGCATGTCCCGAGCTCACAGTGACTGGGCTGTGCTCGTTGGACGAGTAGACCCCACCAATAGCTGCGATTGCAATCACAACATGAGCAGTGATATCCAATACATGTTCCAAGACTTGATCTCTCGCATGCGTTGCCTGTAAATGCATTCCAATCACATTTGAGTTCTGGACAGCTCACTTCGGAACCACTGTTTTGTACCCTTTCGGGTTTACGACAATGGAGGTCAAGCCACACAATACCGAACTTCCTCACCTTGGCTTGTCTTCTGGCTACCCAGCACTCACGGTTGACACTGCTTCGCCAGATGCATGAAAGTAGGCCATCAGGAGACCTCACGGTGAGCGATCGCACACCTCCTCGACCGAAATCTCCATCGTTGCAGTTGTGGCACAGTCACTTACAGATCCAGCGTGTAGCCTCAGCATGTCGCCGTACACGAGGTTCAGCCTCAACTTGTACTTTCCTGAACCACACCCTCCACCTTCAAACACGAGCCGTTCCGGTTCCGTCGTCGCATTATACACCGTCATCGAGATCTGAACTTTGTTGCCATCCTGCACGTACGTGGCGGTTGGTGTGTTGCCCCACGAGACTTGGATCTTGACTCCATGTGATTTGTCGACTTTCTTCGAGCTCCCAATGAGCACCTGGCCATCACACTCGCGCACGAACATACCGAGGTATTCCGGGATCGTGCACTTATTCTCGGTGATGACGGGATGGCTTGGACACGGATTCCCGCCGTGTACAGCATGCGTTTTGATACCAAGCTTTTTGTTCTTGCTTTTCTTCTGCCACAACCCGACCTCGCACAAACCGTATCCCCCTGGGTCCGTTGCTGCTGCGTACAACTCGCAATGTACAGGCGGACATTCCCTCGTGATGATACGCATGGGGCACTTCTTGCCACCGTACTTGGCCCTCTTCTTGACCTGGAGCTGCTTGCTCTTGTACCACTTGCGAGTGTGTCTGTCCTCAATACAATCACCAAACGGACCAGGGTTGTCGACCTCTTCGAAAAGCTGGCAGTCCTCCGGGTCGCAGTCGTCTGTCTCCGTGAGTTTCTGGCAATCTGCTCCCTTCAGCGTCGCTTGCTTCAGTCGTGGCCGCGTGCGCGTCTTCTTACTGGTCGTCTCGTCACAAGTTCAGTTTCCCCACGCACCTACGACACAGTCGTCTTCACAGCACTTGATCTTGTCGATATGATGCGGGCACTCGCGACCACCGTACTTGGGCTCCGTTTGCGCTCTTCGCGTCCGCGTCTTGTAGAACTTGTCATCGCAGTCATCCCAATTACTCCACGGTGTCATTTGGCAGTGTACGGGGAAGCACGGTCGTGCCTAAGTAAGTGGTGGACATGGCTGTCCGCTGCCTTGGGGCTTCGTGATGATCTTCCGCTTGAATACTTGAGTAAGCGTCGATGTCTGACATTCGCCGTCGGGCACCCACTCGCCAACACAACAATTGATATTCCTCAGTATGACGCTTTTAGCGATGGCGTCTCTGTCTGCGATGGCGTCTCTGTCTTGAAGCGCTTGGAGGGGAACCTCGACGGTAGAGGCACTAGCGTAGAGTTGCATCGTAGCCATGACGACGACCCAGTACAGGCACCAAGGCATCGTGCTTTTCTTCTTTCCACAGGGTGGATTCCACGGAGCTTTGGCCCGAAGGGACATACTCGCTTCCAGACATTCGCGGTTTCTCTCTCAATGGGAACTCACCAGAGGTCGCTAGTTTCGCAATTACAGTTCTGGCGGTTCGCCGAGCCTTCCTCAATTTCAGTAAACCTACATAAATGCATACGTATGCTATATGATAACAATCAATTTTCATAGATGTGACTAACAATTGAGGGGACCTCTAATAGATGTTTCCAACACCAAATGTAATTCAACAGAATTGTTTATTGAAGAAGAAGAAGTTGATGTGTGATGTGTGCGCCTTGTGAACAGTCGTGAGCGAAACCAATACGGCGCGTGCTTTCTGGTCTCTTCAGATCGATTGCCTCTACAAGCTTACGCGACCACCAAATGCACACAAGGATACGCATGTTTGGTGCCTTTACCACGGAGCCAAACGTCCAGACAGTAGACGCGGAGTCAGTGCGATGTGGTTCTGCTCGTTGGGCGAGTGGATCCGCCCAACAAGTTGCCGTCACAATGCGAGCAGTCTCCAAGCACAGACTTCCACAGGCCCATACCCAGTGACGGTGCGTTAGAGTGATCCACGGATCCGACGGCCCAAAACACTCCTACCGGCTTCGTGCCACCGTCGGACAAATCGGCTCCATTGATCCGACGGCGGCAGCAGTGATCACGCCCTACGAATCCACCCCATCAGTTCTCATTCCTCCTCCCCTTCCATATCCGACATCGTCCAGCGCACCATGGTCAAGGCCTCAAGCGCTGCCAAGTCGGCGCCTTCCAAGCCCATCCCTGTCACCATTCTCACGGGCTTCCTGGGCAGCGGCAAGACGACGCTGCTCAACCACATCCTCACAGAGCGGCACGGGATGAAGTTTGCGATCATCGAGAACGAGTTCGGTGAGGTCGGTGTGGACGACGCACTCATTCGCCAGCGCAAATACGAAATTGATGAGGAGATCGTCGAGATGAACAACGGCTGCATTTGCTGCACTGTGCGCGGTGATTTGATCCGCATCATCAAGGAGATCCTCAAGCGTGACCGTGCGCTAGACGGTATCATCATCGAGACGACGGGACTTGCCGACCCAGCACCAGTCGCACAGACGTTCTTCGTCGATGAGACCATCTCCAAGCGCTGCAAGCTCGACGGCATCATCACAGTCGTGGATGCCAAGCACATTCTGCAGCACTTGCTGGAGGTCAAGCCCGAGGGTGTCGAGAATGAAAGTGTCGAGCAAGTCGCGTTCGCGGACCGCATCCTGCTAAACAAGACGGACCTCGTTACGCAAACGGAACTCGAAGAGATCAAGTTCCAGCTGCACAACATCAACGAGACAGTGGACATTGTCGAGTGCCAGCATTGCAAGGTGGACCCAAAGATGCTGCTGAACATCCAGAGCTTCGATCTCGACAAGATCCTGGTCAAGGAGCCGGACTTTCTCGAAAACACCGACCACCAGCACGACACATCGGTCTCTTCGGTTGGCTTTCAGCTCAGTGAGCCGCTCAACATCGGCAAGCTTCAAGACTGGATCCAAGAGCTACTCGTGACCAAGGGCAACGACCTTCTTCGCTACAAGGGTGTGATCAACGTCATGGGCATGGACCAACGCTTCGTCTTCCAGGGTGTCCACATGCTTTTCGATGGCAACTTCACGACACGTTGGGGCAACGACGAGCGCACCTCGCGGTTCGTGTTTATCGGGAAGAACCTCGACCGCGAGGCCCTCACTATGGGCTTTGAAGCATGCAAGGCTGCCCCACTCCGGTTCAACGTCGGCGATCGCGTGCTCGCACGTGTGCGCGGTGGGTATAAGACTGGCACGATCATCAAGCTCTGGGACGAAGGCAACCCGTACCGCATTCGCCTGGACGGAGCCCAGGCCACTGAGGTCTGGGGCTCTGTCGACGACGATGCTCAGGTGAAAGCGTTCACGAAGGCGTAGTTCTCAAACGTAGCACGGTATCATCATGTCCACTTGCTTCCAACTAACGTTCCTGAAGCGCTACAATACATCTTTACTGAATCCCCTACGGTATGGTGCCATTGGTTTGGTAGCGGTGACTCTGCCAGGACATCGACACGTGAATGGTAGAATTCGACACAACGTACTACTACTGTACGTTGTGAACTGGGCAAGGCCGATCTTCGATACAAGTCCGAAGACGGCACCGCCGTCGGATGAGTCAGAGCCTCTGTGACCCCGCATCAGCTTGTCCGACGGCGGGTTTTGATGGTCACTTTGCAGCCACGATGACTTCAACAAGTGGCACCACCAGAATCCGCCGTCGGATAACGACAGCACTACAATTTGCTAAGGAATACACCCAGCATGTTGGTGCCCTGAGGAAGTTTTTGCGATTGAATTGGCCAACACCAGTGGCCCACAGCGATCGTGGCTGTGCGAAGGACAGCGCGTCCGAGCAAGGCAACCGTCAGTCATTTACCAAAGTGCCGAGAGCCTCCCAGTCGCCATGGCTCCTCAAGTCACAAACTCCCCAAGAACTTCATCGGAAACGGCGGCCGAGATGCAGCAGCCTGCAAGCAAGAAGCTGATCCCCGTCACACTTCTCTCCGGGTTCCTGGGCAGCGGCAAGACCACGCTTCTCCAACATCTCCTCCAGAACAAGTCTCACAAGCTGCGCGTTGCCGTGATCGTGAACGACATGGGCGAGCTCAACATCGATGCCGATCTCGTGGCCAAGTCGGGTGTGCTGCAACGCGACGAGCAGCTCGTCCGTTTGGAGAATGGCTGCATCTGCTGTACGCTGCGTGTGGATCTGCTTGAGGAGATCGCCAAGATCGCGCAGGGTGGTGAGGTTGACTACATTGTGATCGAAAGCTCCGGCATCAGCGAGCCCATGCAAGTCGCGGAGACCTTTGCATTCGAGCTGCCGGAGCAAGAGGAAGAAATCCAGTTGGACCACGATAGTAAGAAGCATGCCCACACCAAGGATTCTTCGTCGAAGCTCACGTCGATGCAGGTCGACGAGCTCTTCGGTACCGACGACGCCAAAGGAAAGAAGCTCCCCCTGCTCAAGGACATCGCTGTACTCGACACTTGTGTCACGGTGGTCGACGCAGCCAACTTCTTTGGGGTCTTTGAAGACCACCGCATGCTCGTGCAGATCGAAGAACACCGCGACGAGCTGCCAGAGCAAGACACGCGCACGCTCACGGATCTGCTCGTGGACCAGATCGAGTTTGCTGATGTGATCATCCTCAACAAGACGGACTTGGTGCCACCCAGCGAGCTGGCGGAAATCGAGAAGGTGATTCGCAAGTTCAACACGTATGCGAAGATCCTCACGAGCGTCAAGGGCAAGGTGAACCCGAAAGAACTGCTGGGCACCAAGCTGTTCGACTTCGAAAAGGCACAGGCACGCGAGGGCTGGCTCGAGTCCCTTAGTGTACCCCACACACCTGAGACCGAAGAGTACGGCATTGGCTCCTTCCTCTATTCAGCTCGTCGACCGTTTCACCCGAATCGCCTTGGCGAGCTCATCCAGAAGGAGTTTGTGATCGTGGAGAGCCCGGATCTCCCGCCACCACCAACAGACGACTCAATGAGTGACGAAGAAGAAGAGGACGAGGAAGAAGAGGAGGCTGAAGAAGGCGAAGAAGAGGAGGACGATGAGGAGATGGGTGAAGCACCGCAGCCACTGGATGAAGACACGCTGCGCGAACGCTTGGCAAGCAAGCAGAAGGGTCTGTTCAAGAATGTCTTGCGCAGCAAAGGTGTGTTCTGGCTCGGCACTCGACCGAACAACTATGGCACGTGGTCGCAGGCCGGTCTCTACTGCACAATGGCGAACGGCGGCATGTGGATCGCGTCGTTTCCTGAAATGCGTCGCACTCGCGATATGAAGACACTCCCAAACTACGACGACCTCATGGCGCTCGAGTTTGGCGACCGCGGACAGGAGATCGTGTTCATCGGACGCTTCGACAAGACCAAGAACGAAATCGCCAACATCCGCACCGCCCTTGATGCGTGTCTGGCGACAGACAACGAGATGGAGCAGTACAGAGCAGAGCAAGGTCTCGAGGAGTGGGAAGACCCGTTCGAACCGTGGAGCTACTACGAGTTCGAAGACAGCGACGCACTGTGAGGCCTGTACCTCTCGAAGTAGATATGGCCACATTTGTTATACAGATATATGCACCCATATCGAGTTTTAGAGTGATTACCTCTTTCTTTCTTCAGACTCATCCTGTTGATCCTGCCGAAAATTGGCACATGGCCATCCGCTCAATCTGAAGAGCAATCACCTTCGTTGCAGGATTCCTTTGGTCGCAATGGGGGAAGGCAGTCGGCTGCCCGCTGGCCTCATTCGGGGTTTTCCTTCTGTCACAGCACCCCCACTACGCCCACATCACCGCCAACTCAACTAACAACCATGGCTTCCATCCCCACGACTTACAAGGCATACCGCTACGAGCAGTGGGGTAACGTTGAGGACGTGCTCCAGCTTGTCGACATCAAGACGGAGCCTCTGCCAGCCGACCAGGTGCGCATCCAGGTCCACAGCGTTGGCCTCAACCCCGTCGACTTCAAGATTGCCCAGATCCCGATGCTGATTTTCACGACCTCACCGCCCAGTGCTAAGAACCAGTACCGCACCGGCTTTGATGTCGCGGGAGTGGTTGTCGAAGTCGGCTCTGATGCCAAGGACACGTTCCATGTCGGCGATGAAGTGTACGCGAAGACGAGAGGTTCAGAGTTCGGGACGCTTGAGCAGTACCACTCGATCAGCGCCAGCATCGTCACTCGTAAGCCCAAGAACCTGAACTTTGACCAGGCGGCGGGCGTGCCACTGGTGTCACTAACCAGCATCCAAGCGCTCAAGCACCACGGCGGACTCAAGGCGGGCGAGCGCGTGCTCATCTTCGGTGGCTCCAGTGGCACGGGCATCTTTGCCGTCCAGTACGCCAAGGCGATTGGTGCCCATGTGATCGCTACCACCAGCAAGAAAAACGCCGAGTTTGTCAAGTCGCTTGGTGCTGACCAGGTGATCGACTACACGACCCAGACGTGGGCCGACGTTCTGGAGCAGCACTCGGTCGATGTGATCTACGACACGGTTGGCAGCGAGCCCGATGCTTGGGCGGGTGACGCGCAGCGCATCCTCAAGAAGCACACTGGCCGCTTCGTGACCATCGTGGCTATGCAAAGCAGCGACATCCCGGCCAAGTTTGGTGCGACCCACAAGGCAGTGCTGGCGGACGTGAGCTCGTCGGATCTGGAAGAAATTACGCACCTGATCGAGGATGGAAAGGTCCAGTCGATCGTGGACTCGGTGTTTCCATTCGAGAAGGCAGCGGAGGCGTTCACACGCCTCAAGACGAGCCGCGCAGTGGGCAAGGTCATCGTCAAGGTCCTCTAATCAGCCAGCGCTTGGGATTGGTGAGATCACCACCTCCCAATGCTCCACGAGGCAAATACGACCGCATTTTTCTTCCATAAATGCTTGTTTTGATTCCTCGTCGGCCAGATGCGGAACAATATGTACTGGATGGTACAGTACCCAACATGACCATTACCATTATTCATCGATCCGCTGCCCCCCGACGCTCCGCATTGGCTGATGTTTAAATCTTGGCCGTCATCTTCAACAATGCATCCTTGCATCATCATTGCTGGGGCTGGGCGACACTATCAAACCTCACTTCACCTTCATATACTACGGCGGTCGGCTCGTCGCATCCAGCGTGGCACTGGGGCTACCTGTAGATGCATAAAGTAGTGCATGAAGTACTCACTTTCTGATCTCCACTGTAGCGCCACAA
>JAADVL010000219.1:0-40627 GCA_023334995.1 Pythium sukuiense
CCTTGCCAATTTCACTGTGAATACAACTTCCACTGTGGTGAGAGAACTCTGGCAGAGGAAGGCTCCCGTACCTGCACCTCATGCTTTGACGATTGATCAAGACGGAGCTTCGAGCCAACGATAACCGTATTAAACCTGGAAGCCGTACACAAGGAGATTGCCTCCGCCTAGTTCTCGAATGTCAAGAGCGTCCGCGTTGCGAGCGAAAGAGTCGTCTTGCTCGAGGGCAATCTTCCGGTACGTTCCGTGCTATTGCTCACGCGAACGCATATCACGTCATTTTTGCTCGATGAGTTTTGGTCCTCAGCTCGCCTGAACGAAGAGCGCGGCCCTGTGGTCCAGAGTTGGGACGTGCCATGTGGCTATTGTAGGCCCAGCTACTTCCCCTTGCTGCTTCGCCACGAGCTCTCTCCTCCAGTGCACAGCCACGATCGACATGGTACGTGTGATTGCTTTCTTTCTTTCCACTTCAAGTACGCACCTCTGCTGAAGCGTGCCGGATTTGTGCCGGATATGGGTCGCGTTTTGCTGACCAAACTTTGCTGGTGCAGCCTTTCCCAACCACTTGGGGCCAAGCCATAGTGCAGTAGAATACAGTACTGCAGAGCAAGAAAGAGCCCTCCTCATCAGCTCACGACGGTGAAGTACGAGGCACGTGAGCCTCACGACCACCTACTGTCTTCTGAAGTGTCTGATTGTGGGCAGTGGTATATCGTGGTCGTGTCGTCGTGTGTTTCTATTTCATGGATGTATCCGCTGGACTTCTCTTTCTATTCGGAGGCGTTGAGCTATCTCCCGCTAATATACATACCGGTGAGCTGAGGAGTCCGTGTAGGTGTCGACAGTCGAAGATTTGCAGAGGCCTGCTACCAAATCGACGTCTTCAGCAGCGGTCGTGAGGCGTCGAATAGAGCTTTCGTGGACGCGAATGGTCTGTACGACTTGGCTGACGATGACTGTCGTAGGATGCGGTGG
Organism: Pythium sukuiense; assembly: GCA_023334995.1. Lineage (NCBI taxonomy): Eukaryota > Oomycota > Peronosporomycetes > Pythiales > Pythiaceae > Pythium > Pythium sukuiense. Next base: position 976 of record JAADVL010000219.1, read on the forward strand.
GATGGCTCGATGCGTCTTGTCATTTCGAAGAGTCCCAATTGCGTGGAATGCGACTGCACAGATACCGGTAACCCACATGAGATGGAGACTGCGCGACAAAGATTGCCAGACCCATCAAGAGCTTTCCACCAAAGCAGAGTCTGTATCTATTGGCTCATCTGGAATCAATCACACAAGTCGGGGAAATGGCGGCTCGGCGCATGAGCTGGTCCGTCTCCCGCAACGGGACGCCTGCAGCGACGAGTCCGCTGACAAAGTCCAGACGAACGTCCTGGACGACGATCCTCATGTCGTGCGAGAACCGAATGTGCGTCGTGCCATAATACGCGATATGCTTACCGATGAGCTGCTGCACGAGTGGCTCATTGCGAAGAGCGTGCGGGAACATCGTCTCGAGCGTCTTCCGCGTGATGCGGCCGGAGAGTTTGAGTTGCGCGAACACGATCGGGTCTTCCTCTGGCCCACGGACATCCATCCCGTAGATATGGGCCTCGAACTTGACGTGGGCGGCCGTGTACACTCTCCACTGGCTAACCATGCTCTCTGGTCCGATGACGTCGCCCAGGGTCGCTCGTGGGTGCGTCGCGCGGGACAGGAACTCGACCGGGTCCGCGCTGGCGTTGGCATCTGGTGTGGTCGTGTCTCCTCTTGCCGGCAGCTCGCGAATCCCGAAGCGAAGAAGAGTGTAGTATTCTTGCACCAGCGTAGAGAGAGATCCTGTGATGGTATGGCGGGAGCGCAGATACTTGGCGTTCCAGACGCTTTGCAGGAACGTCTTTTCGTGGATCTGCTGCTTGAGCTCTTCGACGGACCGCTCGAGCTCCTTGATGCGGCGGTGCTCTCGCTCGCGGAAGGCGCGCCCTCGCTCGCTGCTGGTCTTGGCTCGGCCGCCCTGGAGCTGACAGGCTGAGGCCTCGCTCTTGCCTTTGGATTTGGCTGCGTTCGGTGCCATCGGGGTGGATGGAAATGACCTTACACCTCACGATGCCAAATGCGGACCACTTGATCGTAATTTTATGACAATGAACTGAATGGTCCTAGAATGACATCCGTCCTCACCATAGTGGGAGCAATACAATAGACGGGAAGTGGGAGGGATGAAAATGTCTGGTTGCCATGTTCTGAAACACGATGCATATGACCTGCGCGATCTAAAGTTTAGGTACAGATTCTCAAGAGTCTCGAGCCCCAAGGCAAGCACCGCCTCGATATGACAGTGCTCCCCCGGACGCTGTATTCGTACGAGAAGAGCTGGTTTGCCTCGCAGACCATCTCCACTGGTCGGTCAAACGGACCAGGTTTTGGGAGCTACACTGGTATGGCCAAACGTGCACCAAATAATTTGTCCGGCAAATTTGCTGGGGTTGCCAACTGGGACTATGCGATTGAGAAAATCGTGTGTCTGTGTGGGGCGAGTGATTAAAAAGCTGGGCTACTTGCTATATCTGGATCACATCTCGAGAGGGAGTAGCTCGCCCGTCGTAGCTCAATGGACTTCAGTTCAAATGAAAAGAAGATTTCGAGAGGGAATTGCACAGTGCAATATGCACTGGATTGGCTGACTTGATTCTTTGGACCAACGCTCAGCGGAAACCTCCCTAACGTTATCGGGGCTCTTCTGCGTCTCCCGTGACAGTGCTTTGCGGACAGTGCCGCTGTGGTGTCCGAAGTACAAAGTGTTGAAGCACGGCAGGATCGATAGTTCATCCGTCGACACCCTTTCTCATGCTCAGTGAAGCATCAGATATAGTTTCTGTATCTGATTCAGTATTTCTTGAAAACCCGATGCAATTTTTCATAATGGGTGCATTTTGTAAAATACGCTCGCGAAAGTAATTTATTGTCTACCCACCAGACGGGTGTTTGGGTTTTTCTCCCTTTGTTCAAACGGCAACCTTGCGCGCGCCAAAAGTTCCCCACGGCGCCAACAAAACAGGCCGAAAAGCGCCAACAAAACGCGGCGCACGGCAACGAAGAGGGCGAAGGCGACGACACCTCCTTGCCGACGCGAATATGTCGACCCCCCTGAAGGCGCGCACGGCGCCGAGCCCCGCAACAGATACCGCAGACTCTCCTCTCTCTAGCGACGTGCCCGCGGCGCCGCGGAAGCGGCTCATGATCACGAAAATGCGTCTGGAAAACTTCAAGTCGTACGCCGGCGCCGTGGAGATCGGCCCTTTCCACAAGTGCTTCAGCGCCGTTGTGGGGCCGAACGGCAGCGGCAAGTCGAACGTGATCGACGCGCTGCTGTTCGTGTTCGGCAAGCGCGCGTCTAAGCTGCGGCTCAAGAAGGTCTCGGAGCTGGTCCACCGGTCGGCGTCGTTCCCGGACCTGGACACGGCCAGCGTGTCGGTGTTTTTCCACGAGATCTTCGACGAGACGCCGACAAACGACGGCGAAAGCGACACGCCACACGCCGCGTTTGACCCGGACGAGACGTACCGCGTCGTGCCGCACTCACAGCTCGTGGTGACGCGCACGGCGTCCAAATCCAATGTGTCCAAGTACTTTATTAACGACACGCCGAGTAACTTCACGGAAGTCACGACGCTGCTGCGCGCCAAGGGCATTGATCTGGATAACAACCGGTTCCTGATCCTCCAGGGCGAAGTGGAGCAGATCGCCATGATGAAGAGCAAGGGCAGTGACGAGAAAGGCGGCGAGGACGGGCTGCTCGAGTATCTTGAGGATATTATCGGCTCCAATGTGTACGTGGAGCCCACGGAGCAAGTGTGGCAGCAAGTGGAGGAGTGTAACGACGTCCGCAATGAAAAAGTGAACCGTGTCAAGCTCGTGGAGCGCGAGAAGGCGCACTTGGAAGGCCCACGCGCCGAGGCGCTCGAGTACTTACGCAAGGAGAAGGAGGTGTACGTGAAGACCAACATCCTGTACCAGTTGTGGATCCAGGAGGCGTCCAAGAACCGCGCGCTGTGTGAGACCCGCAAGGCCGAGCTGCAGAAGCAGTACGACGACGAGATCCAGAAGATGGAGGCCAACCGCGCGCAGCTCGAGGACGTGGAGACTGTGTACAAGCAGGTCAAGGCCGACCACGACGCGTGCAACGACGAACTAGAGAAGGTCAAGAAGGTGTACGCCGACTTTGAGAAGCAGGACGTCAAGCTGCGTGAAGAGCTCAAGTACGCCAAGGAAAAGCTCACGGAGCTCGAGGAGACCAAGAAGAAAGAGATCAAGAAGCAGAAGGAGATCAAGAAGAAGCAGAAGCAGAACGAGGAGGTCGTGCCGCAGCTCGAAGAGGAGATCGAGCAGCTCCAGGCCAAGCTCAAGAAGCAAGAGCAAGTGCTGGAGGCGATCCTGCAGGAGCACAAGGAGGAAACGGCACAGTTGCGGACCCAGATGGAGGCCATCCAGCAGGAGATGGAGCCGTTCCATACGCAGCTCAACACGCTGCGATCGGAGATCGACACGACCGACACGGAGATCCAGCTCATTGAAGAGCCGGCGACAAGCGCGAAGAAGGCGCTCGAGTCCAACTCGATCGGCATTCACGACGCCGAAGAAGCCATCGAGCAGCTCACGGAGCAGCACGCACAGCACACGAACGATGTCAAGACAATGAAGAAGCGTCTGGGCGAGGCCACGCACGAGCTCGAGCGTGTGCGCAGTGTGGATACGGAGACCAACGACAAGTACCGTGACGCCCGCGCAAAGGCGGACGAAGCGACGTCCTCGGTGTCCTCGCAGGCGTCGCGCGGCCGCATGCTCAAGAGCCTACTCGATGCGAGCCGTCCAGGCCAGCCACTTGAAAACGCAGGCCTGTTTGGCCGTCTCGGTGATCTTGGTGCGATCGACGGCAAGTACGACGTCGCTATCTCCACAGCGTGTGGTGCGCTTGATCACTTGGTCGTCGCGACCACGAGTGGCGCTCAGGCCTGCGTGCAGTTTCTGCGTAAGCACAACTTGGGCCGCACGACGTTTCTGATCCTGGAGCAGCTCGGCTACCTCGAGTCGAAGATCAGCCAGACCTTCCGAGGAGTCAAGTCGGCCCCTCGCCTCTTCGACCTCGTCAAAGTCAAGGACAAGCGCTTCCTGCGTGCGTTCTACTTCGCTCTTCGTGACACGCTCGTGGCGAAGGATCTCGATGAAGCCACCTCCATCGCGTACCAGGGCAACCAGTGTAAGTACCGTGTTGTGACGCTTGACGGTCAGCTCGTTGAGCTCTCGGGTGCCATGTCTGGCGGTGGTAACCGCGTGCGCAAGGGTGGCATGTCCAGTTCGTTGGTCGAGACTGTGAGTGAGGCGGAGATCCAGTCGCTTCAGCACGAGGCCAGACAACTCAAGGAGCAGTTGGACCAGATTCGCGACAAGAAGATCGCTTTGGAGCGTGAAGTGGCTGGTCTCACGCGCAAGATTGAGCAATACGAGAACGACTTGCCCAAGATCGAGCTGAACTTGAATGCCGCGAAGACCAAGCTGAAGGATCTGACGCAGAACCGTAAGGAGCTGGAGAAGAAGGGGAAGATTTCCGACGCGGACAAGAAGAAGATCGCCAAGCTTCAGAAGGAGAAATCGAGCAAGGAAGCGGAGTATTCCAAGGTCAAGCAGTCTGTGGATGAGATGGACGCTGACTTGGCGGAGCTGAAGAAGAAGATTCTCGACGTGGGTGGTGCGAAGCTTCGCAAGGAGCAGGAGGTCGCAGCCAAGATCACGAAGCAGATCGAAGAGACGACGAAGCAGATGACCAAGATCCGTGTCGAGTTCAAGAGCTCGCAGAAAAACATTGAGAAGAACACGAAGGCTCTTGAGACCGTGCAGAAGGATATGGAATCCACGGCCGAGCAGATCGAGAACATCCGTGAGCAGTGCAAGGAAATGGAAGACAGGGCCATTGAGGTGCTGCAGAAGCGCGAGGCTTGCGAGGAAGAGGTCGCTCAGAAGCAGAAGGCGCTTCGCAAGGAAGAGAAGAAGTACACGAAGCTCAAGAAGCAGTTTGATGAAATGCGTGGCAGCGAAGTGGATCTTCAGAACAGCCTGGAGGACTGCGACAAGATTCTCGAGGAGAACACCAAGAAGGAGACATACTGGACGTCAAAGCTCACGTCTCTTCACGCCGCGTATACTCAGGAGCAGGAACAAAACGCTGGTGTGTTCGATGATGATGAGCCACGCGTTCCATCGTCTCGTAAGCCGCGACGCAAGGCCAAGAAAGCGTCCACGAAGAAGCCTAAGGCGAAGAAACAGCGCAAGGCCAAGGCTGCTGAGGGTGATGACGACGAGGATGTTGACATGAGCGACGGTGGTGACGAAGATGAGGAAGAGAAGGAGGAAGAAGGTGACGAGGAAGACGAGGAGGAAGACGCTGAGACCGCATCTGGTGACGACGAAGACAAGGAGGACAACGATGGCGAGGAAGATGCGGAAGTGACGGAGGACGCCAAGGCCCTGCCGATGTTGGATGCCAAACAGCTCTCGAAGTACAACAAGGAAGAGATGAAGTACGAGATCTCCGTGCTAGAGCAGCAGCGTGACGAGCTCAAGGCCAACGTCAACATGGGTGCATTGACCGAGTACAAGCAGAAGGAGAACGAGCACCACGCTCGCATGCAAGAGCTCGACGATGCCACGCAGCTGCGTGACAGCAAGCGCAACGAGTACGACGAGCTGCGCCGCAAGCGTCTTGAAGAGTTCATGGCTGGCTTCCGTGTGATCACGCTCAAGCTCAAGGAGATGTACCAGATGATCACGCTCGGTGGTGATGCCGAGCTGGAGCTGGTTGATTCACTGGATCCGTTCTCCGAAGGTGTGGTCTTTAGTGTGCGTCCATCGAAGAAGAGTTGGAAGAACATCTCTAACTTGTCTGGTGGTGAGAAGACGCTGGCGTCGCTCGCACTGGTGTTCGCGCTGCACCACTACAAGCCCACGCCGCTGTACGTGATGGACGAGATCGACGCCGCGCTCGACTTCAAGAACGTGTCGATCGTCGGCAACTACATCAAGCAGCGCACGCGTAACGCGCAGTTCATCATCATTTCGCTGCGTAACAACATGTTCGAGCTGGCCGATCGCCTGGTGGGTATCTACAAGACCAACGACGCGACCAAGAGCGTGACTATCAACCCCAAGCTGTACGCGAACCTGCAGCGGCCCGCCGTGCCTGCTGCCTCCCAGGCTCTGACCTCCCAGTCGCAGTCGCAGGCGACGGAGGTGGATGAGATGGCAGACACTCGCAAGACCAAGAGATCTCGACGGAGCGAGCAGAAGGCTGAGGAGGACCGTGCCGATGACGTGGACGAGGACGACGATGAGACGGCGCCTCTCCGAGACCGCACCAACCGCACGAGCCTGGGCAGGTAAACGTGCATGACCTGTGTGGGTCACTGTTCATGCATCTCCATTTTCTCTTCTTTCCGATTGAATAGTTCGCGCTGTGGAATAGCATTAAATTGCGTGTGTTTGTCTGTGTGTCTGTGTGGTTTGCCTCACCTACGGTATGTGTTTATGGCTTGGAGAAGAAAATCTGGAGCGAGAGCGCGAGGTCGCCGACGAAGACCGCGTCCGTGATGGTGAGGCTCTCGCCGTCGGCCATCAACTCCTTCAGCGGCTTGTCCAAGTTCTTGCTCGTGGCTTCCTTGAGTGCCGGTGGCCCCTGCATGAACAGGTTGGCGTTGCTGGAGCTGATGGACGGCTTGAGCAGTCGGAACTTCGGCCCACACAGCTCGTCGTCGATCAGCATCCGCAGCGTCGTGGCCTCGGCGTCGAGCGTGAGCGCCTTTCTCTGGGATGAGCACACGACGCAGTCGCTCTTCTTCTCGTACTCGAAGATGTGCGAGTAGCAGCCCGTGGCGCCCATGTGCATGTGGTAGTTGTTCATGAGCTGCGAGCAGTACGTCATGGCCTTGACGGCCTCGTTCACGCACATGGCCGAGACCACAGCGTTCGTGGACGCCACCGCCGGGATGATGTTCTTGACCACGCCCAGCGTCAGCGAGTACGTCACGCCGCTGATACCAAACTGCTCAGCGCGGTCCTTGGCGGCCTGGAAGACCCACTGCATGTGCTCGGGTGAGTCCTTGTCCAGCTTCTTGTCCGGGAACTCCCGCGGCCAGAGCACGATGAACGCGTACGCGATACAATGGGCTGGCTGGCGTGGCGTCTCGGCGATCGTGCACATCGGGAAGGCCTTCTGCGGCGGGAACGCCTCGAGCGAGCACTCAAAGCAGCTCGTGATACGAGGGATGATCACACGCGCCTGGCCACGCAGGCCCTCCGTGCCTCCGTCGATCAACGGGATGATCGTCGACGGATCCACGTTGCCTTCGTCGTCGAGCTCGGCCAGCGACACGACCAGCGAGTTGACGTATCGCCGCGCCTCAATGTTGTCAAGTCCCGACAGAATCAAGTGGAACTGGCGGTAAAAGTCCACGTCCATGTCCTGCACCTTTTTAAAGTGCGGCACGATCTCAATGCGTGGCTGCTCGTCGTCCTCGCTCTGTGACGGCGGCAACTTCATGCGTTCACGCACAAACTCGGCAGCGACTTCGGCCTTAGGCTTGCCAATATCCTTTTCACGGAAGAGAAACTGGCGGTTGAGATTCGACACATCGATCGTGTCCATGTCGATGATGTGCACTTTCGTGAAGCCCGAGAGCACGACGTTCTTGAGCAGCTCGCAGCCCAGACCGCCGGCGCCGATGATCAGCACTTGGCACTCGTCCTGGAGAAAGGCGAGCGTGTCGGCGGCGCCCGAGGCGTCGAACTCGCCCAGCGCCACGGCCGACGACTCGTTCGGGAAGCCCGTGGGCGTGGACAGCATGCGGAAGAGGTCCCAGTGGCGGCGGTCGGCGCGGATCGACTGCACGCGGCGAGACACTGAGTTAGAGGCGTCGGGCATGGCGTGGTCTGAGGAGGAGGAGGAGGAGGAGGGGGAGAAGGAGGACGAGTCGTGGGAGGTCTTGGACTTCTTGGCGGACGGCGGCTTGCTGGGAGAGGACGCGGACGAGACCATAGAGGCGGAGCACGCGCGTAGAGAGAGAGAGGAGGGCGGCTTCTTCCGGCGTCGGCGGCGAGGATGCGGATCGGATTGGGGCTTGTGGGTTGATGTGAGAGGTGAGGAGGTATACGAATGGATCCGGATACAGGTGTATACTAGGTTACAGGGTAGGCTAAGCTGAACTAATATAAGATAATCGTGGTTTGAAGGACACGAACTTGTCTCCAAAAACACTTTTTTCCATCTTGGTAGGATGGAGGCACCATTGGACGAGTGAAGGAAGGACGAGGACTCCTCGTCGAGGAGTCGGGATTGTGCCCCTTGGAATTCTGCCTACAAGCACACAGGATCGCATGGCAAACATCTCATCTCCAGCACGAAAGGACGCCCACGACAGCTCCCCAAATCGCGTAACAGAAGCAATAGTCCATAACGACTATGGAACGGCAGCCAGGGTAGACATGACACGACGTACATGTAGGCGTGTCCTTAGAGTACTGTACTGCATGGAGCTGCTCTGCCTTGCCCTTTTAATCCTCCAGGCAATCAAGCGATAGATGTAATAGCCTCGCTCAAGTTGTCTCCATGGTGTCGTCCTCTTTGCTCATTTTTCCCGCATTCTCCCCAAATCCCACGTCGTTTATCGTCCTAAAATAGCATTTAGACCCCAAGACGACGTAAACATCACTGTTGTCCAAAATCTCAAAAACCGTTTCTTCAGCTGTGACGTTTCTTTGTCCCCAACTTCGTCGCTGGCAACTTCGAAATCAAAATTTCGCTTACCACAAATCGAAAATGACGTCCCCCGCATTCCTCACCACCATGCCAACGTCCTGGAAGCCCAAGCGGCCGCCGCCCAAGACCAGCAGCGAGCGCGGCCGCAAGTTCCGCATGCGGCAGCGAGAGCGAGAGCAGACGGTCGAGTCCCAAGTGGCGGCGCTTCGCAACGAAATCCACGCACTAGCGGCTTCGAAATCGCTCTTCCACGAACAGCTCCTACGCTCACGAGCAGCTCAGGACGGCTCCATCCAGCGGCGGATCCGCGAGTTCTTCACGCTGTGCCAGGACGGACTCCACGAGCTTGCTAATGTCCACATCAGGGGTCGGCAAGTGGACGAAAAGGCCCAGCGCGAGAGGCTCAAAGAGGACTATATGCGGTCGGTTTTCGATCCGGACACTATCACGGGCGATTCGCGCGGCGTGCAGACAGTGATCGACCAGTGGCGTCGATACACGGTGTTCCATGGCCGGTTCCACTTGGATATGGGCCGTATTGATGTGGTTGGGCCCGAGGACGACCGAGAGTATCAGCTCCACGTAAAGCTCACGGTGCGGATCACACGGAAGACGTTCGAGCACGTCTTCCCTGTGGCGCTGAGTGATGAAGCGCTCGTGCAGAGACTATTGAATCATGAAGTGCAGTACGACTGCGTCGTGCGGATGCGGTTCTCGGACGACGGAAGTATCACGTCGTACTTTCTGTACGTGGAATTCGTCCACGGCTTGCGGCGTGTGTGTGGGAGTCTAGAGGATGTGGCGAAGCTGCTCAGCCATGCGTCGATCACGCCGGCGTGTATGCTTCGAGACGCAGTGGTCAATCATCCGCTGATTGATGTTTCTGCTGATTGATTCTCCCTTTGTTTGGGGTTGATCAACGTCGTGACCGCGAACGATCGGTGGGTGACTCCAGAAGACAAGCACGCTGCAGACGCTAGCCATGGTCGACAGGAACACCACATCAGTGGTGGCCGGGGGCCCGGGAACGCGCAATCGCAGCGTTGGTAGGTATTATACGAATGTGGTATTTGATGGATGGCCAATCGCGGATGAATCAAAGACAGATTCATTTGATAAATCAAAGACGACGACAATCTCGACAGATCAATGGATGCCGGCTCGGATAAAATTCCTCGAAGCACAGATAGACAAGCTACGCTGCAGTTACACTCTACCTACAGTCGAAGTTCGAGTCCGCTGTAGAGTCGCATAAGGAGCAAGCCAGTCCCAATGGGAGAGTCTCCCAGAACTCGAAGCCAGTGGGGTGACGACGCTTCGTGTGGATCTCAAATCGTGGGCTCCTGAAGACAGAGAATCCACCACACAATTCCGTGTTGAAACCAATTACCTGCCAAAACGTATTTTGTTGAAGGAAAATATGACGTAAACGATCCCATTTTCCCACTGATCCGTGCAATAACTCCCTCTATAAATAAATACATCGTTTCTCATTGCGAAACGAAGTCGCCTTCCATGGTCTCGCTGGGTCCCAGTCGCCACTTGCATTTCCCCATCACGACACCCAACGACGCACCACAGCACAATGGACGCCAAGGCTCAGAGCAACCTGCGGTACTCGCAGGCGTCTCGACTGCCTGCACGTGCTGGCAGCCGAGGTGCCAAGACCAGCAGCGAGCGTGGCCGCGCATACCGCGAGCGCATGCGTCACCTAGAGACGGTGCTGGACGCCGACGTCTCGCGGCTTCGACGCCACGTGGGTGAGCTGCTCATGCGACGCTCCATCGCTGACGCGTACAGCCTGCAGCGGTGCCAAGACGCCAGCGGCTCGCTCGCCAAGCTCGTGCACAAGTATTATACAGTCTTCCAAGACAGCATGGCCGCTCTGCCACCAGCGTCGGCTGCTATCATGGCTCGCCATAACCCACAGGCGGCGATGGATATGGAGATGCAGTACCAGTCCCAGGCTCAGTTCCTGCAGCATATCATGGACCCAAATGTGATCGCAGGCGACCTCGTGGGCCCACTGGCCATTCTGGACCAGTGGCGACGATACGCGGCGTCCCACGGCTCGTTCCGAGGCCACGTCGTCGGTATCACGGCCTCCGGGCCCGAGGACAACGCTGTCGTGACGCTCCATGCGAGAGCCACGGGGAAGATCACCGGCGCGACGTTCTACACGCTGTTCCCACACGCTGTAGGGCGAAACGACGAGCTCATCCAGAAGTTCCTGGACCGAGAAATCACCTACAAGATCACAAACCGGTATCTGTTCAACGAGGACGGCCGAATTCGCTGCGAGATCGTCGAAGTTGGCTTCGTTCAGGGGCTTCTGGGCGCCGGGGCGACGCTGAGTGAAGTCGCGCTGCTCATGGAAGGCTCCGTGATCTCCAAACACTGCACGCTGAGGTCCAAGACACCATCAGTCGCCAAGAAGATTGCACGGTCTGTATCGAAGCCCCCGGTGTCACGTAACCAGCGCTGTGATGAAGAAGGTGATAGTGACGTACGACGTGCTGAACATACTACTGGGGACAGTAGTAGGCTTGCGATCAAATACATTTGTGGCTAGATTAATGAGGATACTATCAGCCAACGACCGGGAGTGGCTTGGTCTTGGACACAAGCGTCGGGCGGATCATAATGGGTCCGTGGATGCCAAGCGTGAGCGACGTCTCGTACTGGAAAGTAGTCGGATCTTGGACTGTTGTAATGTGGAACTTGGCCAGCAGCGCCGCTAACGCGATCTTCATCTCCATCATCGAGAACTGCTTCCCTGGACACGTACGTGGCCCGGCACTGAACGTGATGAACTTGAACGGCGATACTGTGATCAGTTTGCCAGTAGCTGGATCAATCCATCGCTCGGGCTTGAACTGCGTGGCGTCAGGACCCCAGATAGACGGCAGTCGCGCCATCGCGTACGCTGGAATCACTACCTGCGTGCCCGTGGCGAGGAACATGCCGTCACTGAGCGTCACGTCCTCCACCGTCTCTCTCAAGTTGGTGGGGATCACGGGGTTGAGACGCAGGTTCTCCTTGATCGCGGCCTCCAAGTACGTCAGCACTGACGTCTGCTCCTTGCTGGGCGATTGGATCTCTCCCGTCATCAGCGCAGGCAGCTTCTCCCACAGTTCGGCTCGGATCTGTTCCTGGACGTCAGGATACTGGGCCATCATGATCATGAACCACGCCATGCTGAAGGCCGTCGTGTCGCGTCCAGCCGAGATGAACGCCATTGTCATATCACGGATCTCCGCCATGTCAAACTCGTCGTCCTTTCCCGTCTCCTTTCGCCCTGGGTTGTCCAAGAACAGTGTGATTAAGTTCTTCTTGATCGTCGTGGACTGCGTTGGGTCCGCATTGTGCTTGCGAGCCACCGAGTCCTGGATGATCCCGTACACAAACTTGTCGAGCCACGCCACGTCCTCGGCCTGCTGGCCTTCGACACCCAAGCCCAGCCACTGCTTGAGCTTCCAGAGTCCCATAGGCTGCTCGAGACGGTAGAGTAAGTTCTGGTTCGCACGGTGGAAGCGGTGGAAGAACTCGAGATTGTCGCTGGTCATGAACTGCAAGTCGACGCCGAACCCGATCTTCGTGAACACGTCAGTCGTGAACAGCTCCAGCAAGTGCTTCATGTCAATAGCCCTGTGTTCCCGCGCTGCCTTGGTCACGATCTCACACAGGCGGTCGGTGTGCTCCACCATCACGTCGTCCATGATGTCGCGCATCATCTGCATGGAGAAGAGATGGCCGGCCGTCTTCCGCTGGTGCTGCCACACAGGACCGTCCGTCACGAAGATGCCACGGCCAAAGAGATCGCGAAGCGCCTCGGTGAACTCGAATCCCTTGCCGAACTTGTGGAAGTGCGTCTTGAGCACGTCCTCGGTGGCTTGGACAGACGACACCACGACGATCGGCGGCTTCGTGAGCACACTGAGGACAAACGGCCGCCCGTTCCAGCGAATGCACTCGTTGAGAAAGAACGTGGGTAAATTGTGGCGGAAGGTGAACATGGCGTCGATGGTGTTGCCCAGGAACGGCAGAGCGGACGGCGGGCGAGGCAGCGACGCGACAGCAGCATGGGCTCGGCTGGGGGTGAGGAGGTAGGCCACGATGAGGACGAGGACAGCTCCGCCGAAGACGACAGGAGATGCCACAGAGGCGGCCAAGCGGCTCACGCTGTCGAGGATAATCGGGAGGTCTTCCATCGTGGTCGACGATCAAGAAATGAGAGCAAGCGGACATGGCGAGATCGTAGGAAACGCGAACGCCCGGCTAGGAGCAGCAGCTAGGATCGCAAGACTGCGATATTGTAAGGGAAGATCACGGCGCTGCGGCGCTGATCCGGTGGTGTGGCGTAATGCCGACAATGCGTTGGTAAGGCAGCCATGTTGACGCGCCGTTGGCGAGCGATCAGGCTTCCTCGGTTTGGCGTGTTCCTGTTTGTGGTCACCACGGCCGTGATGTTGAAGCTGAATTGTTGAAGTGAGACTGTTGCCCCGCTCAGCAGAGACAGGACATAGACTAGGAAAAAGTGGAAAGTAGGCGAAAAAGTTATCAAAGTGTGCGGAGAGTTTGGGTCATTCTGTGCGGTTTTGTTCAAGCAATCGCACGGCGCATAAACAGGACTGGCCAGCGCATCGAAGGATGTTGAAATGGGACTGGGCCGGGCCACTGTTGCGATTCACTCGTTTTTGTGACAGTCACTACGGAACATTTTTCTCGTGTGACTGCCACAAGAATTGACTGTGAGCCGAACCGCCGTTTGCCAGTGAAGAAAGCACGATGGAGGCGAAAAAGCGGGGGGGGGCAAGAAAGGCTCCAAGAACTCGACAGTGAGCCTGCGCAAGGAGGTTGCCGAAGTCCACTCAGCCTTGACTTACGGGGACAAGCAGGTGTTACTCCTGAATATTTCCAGTTATTGGAAGGTAATTGGTGCGGAAATCGCTGTGCTACTGGAAGGGATGGAAATTCAAAGGTCGATCGTCGCGAAAATTGCAGATGCCGTGAATATGCACGCAACATCTCCCAGCCGACCGTTTACGCTCAGTTACCGGGTTATCGCGCACTTACACGGAACTTATGTCAAGTGTCAAAACCTACGGTGGAGAGTACGCCGAGCTATCCGGCCAAGCGGAACGAGAGTGTGAGAATGTGGGCCTATCCAATCCCGACCCACAACTTCCGCATGATCTGATACCAAACCCCGTCTGACCGTCAACAAAGGAGTCCCTGAAGCCGATGCAAGTCCACCTGCAAGTCCGCCTGCTGATTCACCTGCCAGTCTGCTGCCGAGGCAACCTGCCAACGCACAAGAACGACCGAACACCGTCCGCAATGCGAAGCCGAGCAACAAAAGCGCCAAGAAGAAGATGCGAGCTTCAATTCCCTCTACCCGCTCCACGCAGAAAAACCCACGGCATCGGATGACCCTATGGCGGCTCGCATAAGGGAGCGCCAACGGGCCCCAGCGACGACGGTCAGAGTTGCGATACGAGAAATGCGCCTTGGCGGCATCACTGCTGACGACAATAGCGGTAGCGACGACAAGAAGATGACTGGCTCTGAAATGAGCGAGTCAGAGCGGCTCGCAGATCATGCACTTTACGAGCAGGAGACAGAGGCGCGAGAGCAATACTGGGCTGGTTTGGTTCGATGAGAGAGAGAGGAGCGAGAGAGACACGGGGCTGCTTTGGTTCGCCTTGAGCTCTTTTCACTAGTTGGCTTAGGTGTGACTGTAGGCGTGCCTATTGGCGTGGCGGTGGGCGAGTAGGTAATCACCACGGGACAATTTGGGCTCGGCGTGCTACAGGCCGTGTAGCAGCAGTCCCAGCGTCTGCTTGCATGAAGCATGGCGAGTGCAGGTTGGCACTAGCGCCGGCACCACCATGGCAAGAGCACACGTCATCGGTACTGGAGCATCGGCCATCGGTCTCTACGGTACTGCGACCACGGCTTGAGCACCCGTAGCTGGCACCGGAGATAGTCGTCTTCGAGACAGGCGCCGACGCCTAGGCCACCGTTGAAGCGGCGTACAAGATCGCATCGGCAGGAGCTTCTTTTGGTATGACTGCACAGTTTTCACAACAATGCTTGTTGGTTGTCACCAACAAGCCGCACAGAATACACCTGCTCTCTAGGAAAACACATCAAGACACGCGATATTCTTGACGATGAAGCAAGGAAGGACTTGTGGGAGCAAAGGGTAATGGCGCCGCCTTCACCGCGAGTAACAATGAAAATATCGGGAACACATCAGCTCTAATCGCACAATGCAGTAGGAATCAGAGACAACTCACCTATATGACCACCACTGCCACTGCCACGGAACGCAGACTCCATGATCAGTGGCGTTAGATTCGGCCCATGAGTCCGGAAAAAATTCTCGATCACAGGGCGGAGCTCCTGAGCGGTTGCGTCTGGGAAATCGGGATCGAGATACATTTTCAGCACCGCAGGTGTCTTTCTGTTGCAGTGCAAGGGCTGCATGCCACTCGCAATCGCAACGCAGAAGTGGAAGAAGTCGACACGCGAAAGCATTGATGACATTGGCAGGTAGGAGGGTGGAGAATCACGAAATGAGGGCACCCATCGTGAATCCTTCTTCGTCCAGCGTTGGGCCAAAGATGAAGCCTCTTTGAGGATCGATGTCGACATGATACGCGAATTTTCGGGCTAGTTTGCTGATTTCGGCAACCGAGTTCTTCGTCCCTCGTAGCTTGCGCAGATACTTGATTGCGTTGGCCACTTGAGTTGGGGTCGGCATACCCCACGCTGCTCCACTGAGATCGTCCATTCGACGCAGTGCGCTCCAGATGAGCTTTGGGGTCGCTCCCAACTCGTCTTGCTGGAGCATGTAGGTCTTCATGTCGTCCGTGATCTTCGCTTTGGGCTTCACATTGCATGGGATGTCACCACGCAGGTGCGATCCTGTCGTGAAAGCGTGCCAGATATCCACCTGATCGCAGGTAATCACAACCCACTGCACTGGACAGACACGCTTCGCACCAGTAACGGGATCGACGATGCAGTCAGAGCTTTTGCAGCGGAAACGCCATTCCTCGCCTTGATGCAATGTCTGGCAGTACGTGCAACTCGACAAGTAGCGGTGCTTCTCGGAGACGGAGCAGCAGAGCACGCGCGCGCGACAGTGTTCGAGCTCACTCTGCGACGTCGCCAGCAGCACCTCAGTCCCCTCCAACTTCTTCATGATCGTCTCCTCTCGAAGCGCGTCAGTGTGCAAGAGTAGCGCGTGGTTGGCAGAAGCGACGGAGGCAGAGATAGCGTGGTCTACATAATGTGAGGTGTCTTGTCGTGGTCGCAACTTTATTTTGGGGATTCAGCGGAGCCTTCGTGACGCCAGAAGGTGCACGCTGGGCAGAAAACACACTGGGGAATAGATTGGTCACGCGTGTGGTGGATATCATCCTCCAAGTGGTGATTTTTATCTCCTTTTTGGCCTGATTGTGGTATTCACCAACTTGTTCCGATTTTCACTGGTCTATGGTGTGTTTCCTCCAAGCTGTAGGTGCCATTACCCTGCCCTCGGACTTGTGGGATGTGGGAACCAGAGCCTGGAGGAAGGTTAGCAATCGTTCGCTCTCCCGGACGATTGCTAACCGGCGGCTGGTCTGTGATCAATAATTAGTTTCTCATAGTCTTTTGATTAGCTTAGGCTAGTTCTCAGGCTACATGAGTGTTCATCGTCCTTGGTCACCGAGGCCGAGTCGGTGATCAAGTGCCGCGCAGTTGCCTTTCCGCTCCATTCACCAGAAGACCTCTCGCCCATTTGACTACCAGTCCTCTCCCCACACCCGGACTTCGCTGCTAGCCTGCAATTCATGATCGTTTCCTTGGATCGCCCTTCATACCCACCAGGAATGAGGATGAAAAGCAACAGTGCGCGTAGCAAAGAGTTCCGCGCCAAGCGCAAGAAGTACGAGAATGAACTTGGCAGCCGCGTTGCAGAGCTACGCGCGTACGTCACACAACTCGATCTCACGCGCGACCTCATGCTTAGTCGTGGTCTCCATGCCGTTCGCTTCAGCAGCTCAGGAGCTCTCGCCAACATGATCCACGAGTACTTCACAGTGTTCAAGCATGGGCTTGGCGACGCCACGATGCCCACAGGCCAGAAGCGTCCACTTACTCCCAGGAAGGAGTCATTCACCGACAGGAGCAGTTTCTACGCCAAGTGATGGATGAAGACGCGATTATTGGAGACTTTAATGGCCCACAGGCTTCTATCGATCAGTGGCGAAGGTACACGAGCTCTCACGACGACGTATGGGCCAAGATCGACAGCGTCTCAGCCAGTGGAACGCAGGAGCATCCAACAGTCGAACTGCGATCCACAATGCACGCGCGGATCTCGACCAACACCTTCCGGCTCATGTTCCCAGGCGCTTTACATCGACGAGACTTGCAGCAGAAGTTCCTCCATCGAAGCGTGAGCTACCAGTCAGTGCACCACTTCGAGTTCACGCAGGATGGCAAGATCGCAGTGGAGATTGCTGAGTTTGATTTCGTACAGGGCCTTCTAAACGCCGGGTTTCCTCTCCAAGACATCGCCGATCTCATGAACGCCTCCGTCATCACGCCCCACTGCCTCATTCCAGACCCAGCAGAACACCCACGTCGAGGGAAACCACCAGGAAAGCTCAGCGTCGAGTTCCTACTCACTCCTGAGGAACAAACCATCGATGGTACTCCAGGAATACCGGAACGGGTGTCGTAGACAATTTTAATCGTCAATTTCAAAAAGGGATTTTTTTATTGCTTGGTTTTGTCGGACGTTCACACTCAACACGACTCTTCTATCTAGACGCGGTTGTCGATCTGCTTGCCGTAGCCGTTGTTGTACTCCTCAGGGTAGATCTCGAGCCACGCGCTGTGCAGGGAGTTGTACGCGTCCGGACGCGTCATCTGCCAGCCGTGTGGGTCTTCGGCCCACAACACAAACACCGTGGTGACAGCACTGGCGATCACCGACATGAACAGGTTGTTGGTCGCGTAGCCGACGATGAACGCGAAGAACGCGATGATCACATCCGGGTGCTCAAACATTGCGAGCCGCTGCTTGTCCGAGTCTTGGACCATCTTACAGGCGATGAACGCCGTGACAGCGCCGATGACGACGTTGCCCAGGAAGAACACGTTGTTGGTGAGGTCGTCATTGACGATGGCGCTCCAGCCCTTGCTCTTGAAGAGCTTGAACACGTGCTTGCTGGCCGAGACGAAGCTGTAGCCGTAGCAGCCCACGTACGTGTATGCGAAGCGGTTGAAGAACTCGATCCAGCTCTCGAGGCAGCCCACGAGGCACGCGATGCACGAGAACAGACAGGCAGCCACGCAGTTGCCGCTCTGGTTGGACATGGACGCGAGGATGTTGAGGATCGTGCGCGTGGCCTCGAGGATCGCGACGATGAGCGAGCCGAAGCAGATCGAGCCGAGGTTGAGCGTCACGGCGCGCAGCCACGCGCCGAGCGTGATGAACGCCGAGTTGCTGGCGTTCTTCCAGGCCGCGACCGTACCGGAGACCGTCACGGCGATCACGTTCTTGAGCACGAACGAGCCCCAGAAGAAGATGACGAGCATGCCGAAGAGCACGCCAAGCACGGAGCCGACGACCGTCTCGACCTTGCAGCTCTCTTCATTGCACACGTCCGAGATCTTGATGTAGTCCTGGTGGAACATGAGTCCGACCGTGCCGACGATCCACGCGAACGACCAGCCCACGTTAACAAGCACCATGACCAGTGCCACGACCAGTGTCATGGGCAGTCGGAAGACCGCGTGGCCGGCGACCTTGAGGTGTGCAGCAGCGAACTTCACGCGCTTGCGGATGCAGAACGTGTACAGCACCAGCAGCAATGCACACAGACCGAAGACAATGGCTGGCCAATAGTAGTACTTGACGCCACGGTCGTAGGCCTGCTTGGTGAGAAAGTACGCCGCGAAGATGTTGAGCACGATGATGCCAATGAGCGCGATCCAGATGAGCGCCTCGCCGGCCAGGATCATGAGGCCGATCCACACGAGCGACATGCCCATGGCCGCGAAGGCGCTGGTCAAAACGTACTTGAGCACGACCTGGAAGCCCGAGTTCTCGGTGAGACCTTGGACCTTGGTGGCGTCCACAAAGTCGTTGCCGTAGGCGCCGGCGAAGTAGACCGTGAGCCCAACGAGCGCCAGCCAAATGACCAGGAAGAACACGTCGTTGCACTCCTTCTTGTGCTCCTGCGGCGCGTACACGTCGTCGTCCGGCGCGCGGCTCTCATTGCGCGCGTACGGATTCTCCTGTTGCTGCGCCATTATTGTGCTGTATTGTTGGCCGACTGATTGATGTCGACGGTGGTTTCTGATTGATGTTGAGCTGCGCGGGGAAGTGAATGATTGAGCGAGTTACCGGGCGGGGAAGCGAGAATGCAGCCCGTAGAGTTTAGACCGCGGATGGTGTGCTTTGTTCGTGGGACAGCCGATGGGTTTCTGAGGGGAGCGCCAACAAAATATTATGCGGGTGTTGGATGTTGGACACAGGTGGCTGCCGGCGGGTTCAAGCCAAGCCACTTCGCGGACTGAAGTGGATCCAGTCCAGAAAATACACCAGCGCCATGTGCGGAAAATGGAGAACCCAGGTGGCGAACTGTTTTCTATACTGATCAGTCAGTCCAAGGGAAGTTATTTGTTGTCAAGAGTGAATTGAACTGTGAATTCGTTTGTCTGTGAATCTATTTGGACAGGTATAGCAGATCGTGAGTAAAATCATGTCGCCATGCCAGCTGCATTCAAAAGCGGGTGTCATCAGGCTGATAGTCCACCAGCTAAAATCAGGAAAAGGGAGAGAAAACCCACAAAATGATAAGCTGAAATATGGGTGTCAAAAAGAAATTTTCATAAAAACTAACTTAGCCTATGGCATCTACTGGATCGTCACGTTCTCGATCGGCACGTCAGCATTGCCAGCATCACTATCCGCCTTCTTCACGTCCTCGGCTGGAGCTGCGTCCTTTCCAGCCTGTCGACGTGCCTTCTCCTCCTCGAGAAACGCGATGGTCTCTTCGAACTTGCGCTGCTTAGCAAGGCGGATACCGTTGTCGAGGTCGCACACATCCGGACGAAGCTGCACGATGAGCTTGACCATCTCCGTGAGGCCCTGCACTGCCGTGTCGTCGAATGCCTTGCGCGTGCATCCTTCGGTTCGGTTCTCATGGAGGAACTTGAACACCTCAGGGTGGTTTCGGATGGCCGCGAAGTCCATTGCGAAGGTGGAGCAGCCCTCTGTGCGGTTCTCATGCAGGTACTTGACCACATCCAAGAACCCAAGCGCAGCCGCCTGCTCCATCGCCTTGGTCGTGCAGCCTTCGGTGCGGTTCTCATGGAGGAACTTGACGATGTGGAGATGGCCACGCATCGCAGCGCCGTCCATCGCAAAGGTAGAGCAGCCGAGCTCAGGCGCATTCTCATGCAGGTACTTGAGAATGTCGAGGTGGCCGTTGAGTGCCGCATAGTTCATGGACACGACACGACTTGCGGACGTTGGCTGGTCGTGTGCAAACTGGTGGATGTGCTTCACCACCTCCAAGTGGCCAGCGCACACAGCCGCCTTCATCGCTGGCTTGATGAAGCCTTCGCCATGTGAGATGAGATACTTGACGGTCTCCAAATCGCCCTGGGTCGCTGCTCGCTCGAGACTCATGGACACTCGCGGGTTCGTACCACGCTCATACAGCATCTTGAACATCTCTGTCTTCCCTGTTTCGTACGCCTTGAGCTTGGCCTTGACCGTCACGGCATTCGGGTCCTGACGCAGCAGATTCTCCGCGACTTCCATGTCGTCATTGTCCACAGCCCACAGCAAGGCCTCCTCGCCCCACTTCTCGCTCCGGTGCTTTACCAGGAACTTCATCACGTCCACGTGCTCCTTTGCCAGCGCCTTCTCAACCGTCGTATTCGCGCATCCTTCCGTACGGTTAAAGTGGAGAAACTGGACGACCTCCAGGTGTCCTTCCTCCGCGGCGTTGGTCATCGCCGCCTGCGTACAGGCCGTACCAGCACGGTGCAGGAAGCGCACCATATCCAAGTTTCCACGCTTCGCGGCGTCATCCATCAGGTTCGGAGGACAAACCTGATTCGCTCCGAGTACCAGCAGCTTGACGATATCTAGGTTGTCGCTCTCTACGGCGGCCTTCATAGTCCACGAGTACGCAGCGATGGCGCCCAGCGGCTCCAGCGGCAGCTTGGCGTCCTTCGCGAAGGAGATGAGGGTCTTCGGGTCGATATCGGCCGTCTTGGTCATCTTGGTTGATGGCACTTGGGGAAATGTTTCCTTCGTTTCTCCCTTCCCTTCGAACGCCTGATGAGTTCCAGCACAAGAAATTTTTGGGTGCAGATTGAACCCAGGGGGGTTCCAAAACCGGTATAGTACTGAGTCATCTTTACCAACACTCACATATTTTCAGCATGAGCGATGGTACGTAGGATATCGGTTTAGAAACCGGTATTTAGAGGTTAAGTTCGGATACGAGGTTTCGAACCTACTGAGAGTGTGGGTCTTTGGATGACGAGCTCTTCGGTGGGTGTATTCTAATCTACGTGGTCCACATCAATCGCATCCAAAAGTGCTCGTCACCTGGACAACCGGGCATGATGAGTCGGATCGGTCTGCCGTGGCGATGATGCACGCGGCCGTAAGCGCACATAGGAGGTCACCTCTCAATACCAGCCAGCTACTCTATGAGCTCCGTGCATGTTCCACCCGCATCACAGACTGCGTCCATGGATGAATGTGGAAGAGCAGACTGAAGATCCTCGAATTATTTTCCTACCGCTCTGCCGGCACGGTACCGTCACAGACAACCACCAACGTGCGAAGCTGATCGAACTCCGTCTGCCGCAGCCTCTGAGGCGTGGGAAATTGTTGCATGAGCTCCCTCGTCTGTGCAAACCACGTCCGCCTCACGGCCGATGCAACTGATCGCACACACCACACAAACGTCTCCAGCCGAGCAGCTTTCGACTGTTTACGAGTCCAAATTGAGCGTCATCTCTTTTCCGTTTCCGTTTGTTTTCTTTCTGTGGGCTCGTTTCTGCTTCTCTTGACTCGCGCGGCGAGAGGGAAGGAACGCAGAACACAAAAGTGAGGGAACTGTTTCCACAGAAGCCAGTTTTGAAAAGACAACAGGTTGAGACGACAAACGATGACAGGTGACGAATTCGCTTCACACCCCCTTGTTTTCTTGTTTTCTCGGCTGTTTGTTTTCTTTCTCAGCCATCCGGCGGATTTCGACCATGCAGAATCACATCCAAGTGTGTGTGTCGTAATCCTGGGGTTCATAATCGAGCCAGAACTCTAAAACTGTTTCCGTAGTGGAAATTCCACATAGATCGTGGCTTCACGTCTGGACCAGACGGTCTGGTCTCGTGTTGTCCTAACAGTCCCGCCCTCACTTGAAAACCTCAAGTGATGGAATCAAGTTGAGATAGAAACTCCCATCTGAGACACAGATCTGTCTTAGCGTGAAAATGCTGTGGGGGTACAGTACCGCACCAGCCACAGCCAAGTTGGATGTTGGCTGAGCCAACAGATTTGATCTGCTTGCTGTTCACTGGTACGCTCTGATCGTCAGTCCCTCCAACAAGCCGGCACAGCCCACCTGTCAGTCTGCTCAGCTCCACTCATCAAGGGCGCGTGGAGGATTGCCAGCGTGGTCGGAAAACGGTAATCCACTGCCACCTGGCGTCCTCGATTACGGTGCCAGTCCCACTCTGGAGATAGCGTGGATCCAGGAGCTCTGCGACGCTCCGCATAACGAACGCAGTGTGCATGCTTGTCAGCCATCTTCCTATTCCCACTCTGATTGGCTGATAATAAAATTTGCCACCTATAATTGGCTGTAATGACGCAACGTCCATCACCGCCGGTGATTCACCGGATGATCTTAGTGGTGCACATGGTGACGACACAAGCTCTCCACTCATACAGTAGGTCCCAGTCATCCCTCTGCTGCGTGGCCTGCCGCAATCCATCCTGCAAATCCAACCCACACGCTGTCTGCGTTTGTGGCAGCTCACCTCCCCCGTCAAGCCAATCGCACGCCGTCTCTGCGGACTGTTGGCCTGATGACGAGTGCGGGTGCCCTCCTCTCACTTTCTTTCTCCACGCCCCGCACTTCACGGTGACCTTCACACTGCACACGCCTCACCCTCAACGATAGCGTCCAGCATCCCCGCAGCTTCTCCTTAACATCGTACGGTACGGTACCCACACTACCGTACAGTCCTCCTCCTCCTCCTCCTTGCACCTCTGCACTCGTCACGCCGTCGCCTCGCTGTGTGAGACCGTCAGTTCGCAACCCATCGACTAGTGTCTCGGAGAACCCCGATGGCTCCCAGCGTGCTAGCGTCTGCTCACCCCTCGTCCGCCTTACCGTCCCATCGTCCTCCGCACGCGCCTCAAGTCGTCAAGCGCCGAAAGATGGAGACCAAGCGATCGGCTCCGTCCTCCCCCGACTCGGTCTCCTCTTCCCAGGGAGGAGCGGCGTCCTCGGGTCTCCATGACGAGCACGCGCTACTCGCTGCCTATGAGACTCGCCCCACGAGACCGAAGCGTTCCAGTAGCGAACGAAGTAAGGAATTCCGAGCCAAACGCAAGAAGTACGAAGGCGAGCTGCAGCATGCCGTCGACGCCATGCGTCGGGAGGTCGCGGAGCTCAACATGCGCCGTAATATCTGGCAGGAGAAGCTCGTCCATGTGCGCAACAACGTCTCCGGCGCGCTCATCAAGCTCGTGCGAGAGTACTACCTCGTGTTCCAGCACGGCATCTCCCTCTCCGGTCCGGACGCGTCGATGGAAAACCCAAAGGCCAAGTACCAGCTCGACTTCCTGACCAAGTCCATGGACCCCAACATCGAAGTGGGTGATAGCATCGGCATCCCAGCTCTCGTGGATCAGTGGCGGATGTACACGACCGCGTACCCGAGCCTGTTTGTCGAAGTGGGCGACGTCCAGATCTTTGGCCCGGACGAAGACCCCGTGGTGCTACTGGGCTCGCGTGTCCACGTGCAGTTTTCCCGCAAGTCGTTCGAAGTCATGTACGCCGGAGCGCTGGAAGACGACGATCTCATGAAGAAGTTCTTGGACAAGCAAGTCGCATATGACTGCCTCACGTTCTTCCGCTTCACGGCCGATGGCCGGATACGCTCGTACGACCACCACCTTGGTCTTCTCGAAGGTCTGATGGGATGCGGCGAGTCCATCGAGGACGTGATCAAGCTGGCAAGCCACTTCAGCTGCAAGGCTCTGTCGCCGTGGAAAATGGACTCCAGCACGCCCATGGATATCAAGGTGGAGTCCATTGAGACTGTGATTGAATCGCCAGCCAAAAGCGACGAGAATGGCGTGTCGGTCAGTGTCAAAGTGGAGTCGACGGATGGCCACAGCAGTGACGACAGCGATGGCGAACGCCGCAAGTTGAGTATGAACTTCTTGTTATCTTAAATCACCCCACGTATTATCAGTAGAAAACTTCCTTTAATCCAATTCGCTTCATCCCAGTCATCTTCAGTGTCATCACGCGGCATCGGAGAGGAGGTACGCGAGGCTCAATCGGGGCGGCGGCTTGACTGGCGCGTCAATCTCGTTATCTGAGAGCAGTTCAAACGACCGAGGAGGAGAGCAAGTAGCCTCGTCGTCATCGTCGTCGTCATCGTACGAGTGCCCTTCACCGTCTTGCAAGACAGACATGGCGTCTTTCTCTTCGTCTTCGAGCTCGACGATCATACTCTCACTCGAGATGGCCGCGCCTCCCATGAGAAAGGCGATATCGGCCAGCGAGACACCGGCATTCACGAGCCCTCCGACGAAATCCACTTCGACTCGCTCGGTGACAACTCGGTTGTTGCTCGCGTAGTGCATGCTGCGGACGACTGCGTACGTAATATCCTTGCCTACCATCCGCTTCAGAAACGCTTCATCCTTCAGCACGTGAGGAAACATGTTCCTGAACGTCGCATGCGAAAGCCGTACACATAGTGTGCAGTGCGCTGCGACAGTGACTTCACCGCAGTTGCCCTCTGCTTCGTCATCTCCAGCCGCGAAGACGCGAATGGACTCGATCTCCAGTGTCAGGCTCTCGTGGGACTGCGTGTATCGCCTCCACTGCACAATGGACGCCTCCGGGCCGACCGTATCCCCCACCGTAGCCTCCTCATCGAGCGTACGCCGAACAAACTCCTCTTGTAGCTGCACGTGCTTAGCCACTTCTCCATCCATCAGCAAGCGCTTTTGTCCCACTTGCGCTACCAGATCCGGCAGTTCCAAGAGTCCGTGGCGGAAGAGTCGGTGGTATTCGCGCGTGGCCTGCACGAGCGAGCCTGTGGCGCCATTGCGCGGGTTCAGACACCGTGTCACACGCGCCGAACGGCGCATTTCGAGCTGCGCGACCTCCGCTTTCAGCACGGCAATGTACTTCTCCAGAAGCTCTTCCTGCAGTCGCTGGCGCTCACGAAACGCCCTGCCTCGCTCGCTACTGGACTTGGCCGTGCGCCTGGGGACCAGCGGCATCGCTGCGAGAAAGGCGCCAATGGGTGTCGCTTTGTTCTGCGCGTCCTGCGAGAACCGCGCGAGAAACTCGAGCGGCTCATGATTCGACGTGCTGGATGCCCGTGGAACGCTCATACTGCTCGCGTCCCTGGGGGGCCTGGGAGGGATGAAGAGATCTCGGTGCTTGTGGGATGTGAGGAGGTACGCCCATGGAGCTCAATTTGCGTTCGTGGCACAGATGGAAGGAAAGATATTTTGAGCCTGTAACTTGCGTGTAGTTTACGCAACCACCGGGAATTTTCAACGTCTCGATGGCAAATTAAGGTAAAGATAAAATTTAGGTTTCGCGAGGATGGGAGGAAAATTCGAACACTGCGAACTGTGCTTCTCTGAGAGCGAGACGTGTCTTGCCAGGACGCATGGTGACCTCCAGATACCGGTAACATTGTCATCCGCATCATGTCTGCACAATGCGCAGGGCACAAGAAGCCGATATGACGAACGTGCAGTACTGTATGCTTGAATGGAGTGGACAATACAGCAACTGAGTTCCTCGACTTGATCAAGTTTGACGTGGCGACTGATCGCGCATTCAATTGTACGGATTGGGTGGAGTGCAAACTTGGAAGGATTAGCTTAGATGGTGGTGTTACGTCCAAATCTCCTCGACTCGTTCATCGGGACGAAGGTTATCATCCTCGCCCAGCAAGAAGCCGAGGCTGAGCTTTGCAGAGGAGGAGGGAGCTTGAGGCATCGGTGGGGGCGACGGAGACCGCATCTCCTCCGGCTCTGGGATCTCGCACTGCGGCGTGAGCACTGTGAGCTGCATGAGCGCTGCGATGTCATTGACCGTGAAACCGGCGTCTTGGAGGCCTTCGACGATGCCGATATCTGCCGTCTCAACGGCGATCTTGCCTTCCTCCGTGAAATGGAAGCGGAAGGTCGACTTGTAAACGACTTCTCGATGCAGAAACTTCTGCACAAGCTCCTCGTTGTCCATGGCGGCCGGGAATATGTAGCGAAACGTATCTCGCGAAATGCGGCCATAAATGTTGGAGTGGACTTCCACACACGGGTGCTCTTCGCTGCCTGTTGAGATAATGTGCGTTGGCTCGTTCCGCAGCGAGTCGTGGGACACAGTGTACATGCGCCACTGCGCTAGAGAGGCCGCAGGACCCGATTTCTCGCCAACCAGCGCGTCGTCGTCCATCGCACTCAGGATGAAAGCCTCTTGCCTTCGAATGTTCTCGATACGCATCGAATTCGCATCAGACGACGGCAGAAGTGCACGCTTGGTGCCGGTAGTCGATGTAGGCGACGGCGGAACGTCCAAGTCGTTCAAGCCAAAGCGGAACAGCTTGAAGTACTCGTGTACCATCTTCACGAGCGAGCCCGAGTCGGTATGGCGCATGTCCAGGAACTGCTTCTCCCACACGCTCTTCTCCATGTCCAGCTGTGACACCTGCGTGCGCAGCTTGAACACGGCCTTCTCCAGCTCGCCTTCGTACTTCTTGCGCTTGGCTCGGAACTCCTTGCCGCGCTCGCTATTGGTCTTGGCCCGAATGAGGCTCTGCGTGGCGGCAGAGGATGTCACCATGTCTCCGTCATGACTGCCAGCCTCGCTCTTCACCGCAACTGACTGGTGGGCATACGGGTGGTGGGGCGTAGCTTCTGGTCTGTAGAGCGCCCGACGCACCGGGAAGCCCTGCGTGGATGTACCAGCGGACGCTAGCGACGTGAGTGGGGGAAGCATTCTCGTCGACTGACTACGTGTGGACACCGTGACGGAGGAAGACGTGGTGCTGCTGGACTTCCGGAGCCTTCGTTCGTCGATTGTGGCGGCGAAATGGGCCAAGAGCCTTCCCTGATGGTGTGATGATCAGCGGCTCTGGTCGCCCTGTGATGAGTGTGGTGAATCCAGTTGTTGCTCAAGGTTGTGGTCAGTATCCATATGGATAGCAAACAAATCATAGTGAATGTATGATATATATGGACTTGGATTTGGATGTGGACTTTGAGGAAGGGTTTACGGTCATGATCGTCATGTAGGTTCCTCACCACCTGGTCGTCAACAACAAGGGGGCGAGCACAGACGGAGCAGCTGCCACTGTGGCCAACTCGAATGCACCGAAGAGACGACCAGGTGGGTTTTTTACTGCCGTAAAGTATGGCGGAAAGTTGGCAAATGAGGCAGACGAACGAAAACCAAACGAAAGAAATAAGCAAACAAACGCTTCCACTCATCACCATTGAGTGCAGGCCGATGGAAAGAAAAGAGGCAGCGTGTGCCTCGGATACTCGGACACTCGCTCCGGTTCTTGGCTTTCACTGCTCTTGATTCAAAAGTCCAGATTTCCACAGGCTTGATTCGTTGTCACTTCCACCCAACTCCAAGGAAATGGCTTGCTTTGATGCCGCCATCACGTTCATGCCGTGAGAATGTATTCCATGCGTAATTTATCTCTCTCCACAGCGTTTTCTTGCATGCTCTCTGGATTCGAGTTTGTCCCATCCAGAAACTCGCAGCTCTCTGGATCCAGTATCTCTACGCGGTCCGCAATTGTGTTATTTGGCGACACAATGGACAAGCTCAGCAGCTCCATGACATCCGCTAGTGTGGCTCCTGTGGCCAGCAGTCCGTCCACAAAGTCAATGTCGGCGCCTTCAAACTGGATCTTGCCGTCCGAGGAGAACTCGTGGCGGAACACGGCGTGGAAACGCACTCGTCGATGCAAAAACACTGCCAGGAGGTCATGGCGGTGGATGGCCCGTGGATACAATGCCCGGAAGGTGTTCATGGTGATGATACCGTTGAATGTCACGTGGGCTTCAGTCACAAGGTGGTCGTCGCATCCGATGGCCTGGATGTGGTGGGTGTCGATGCGCTGGCCGCCATGGGCGAACGTGTAGCCGCCCCAGTTGGCAATGGACGCCTCTGGGCCAATACCGTCACCGATCACGGCGTCATGGGCCATCGTCTGGCGCAGGAAGTGCTCCTGGCAACTGATCTTTGCCTGCGCGATGTCAGGCGACACGATCGACGGCCTGGCAACCAAGGAGCCACTGTCCTTGGCCACGGAATGCTGGAAGCCGTACCTGAAGAGAGTGAGGTACTCATGGACGAGTCGCACGAGCGAGCCTGTGTTGCTGGTCTTGGCTGCGAGCAGCCGCGTGCTGTCCCACATCGCGCGCACGCTCTCGAGCTGGGCGATCTCGGTACGAAGACGGTAGATTTCCACCTCGGTCTCGCCAATGCGCTTGTCGCGTCGCTCACGGAACGCGCGGCCACGCTCGGCATTCGTCATGGCACGGCCATAGCGCAGACGCTCGCTGGACGCTGGCTTGGAGGCTAGAAGAGTCTTCGTGGCGGCCGTCTGCGGCTTTCGCTTCCTCGTGTTTCGTGGCGACGATGTGGACTCGTCACTCGTCGTGCTGTGCGCAGATGACACGGACAGCGTCGAAGCTGACGGAGGCAGCGGCGGCTTCGTGCGCGGCTCCATTGGGATGTCAGCGTGTGCCTGGAACTTCATTCCTCACGCCGTCGAGTAGAAATGCCTGCGGTGACCGATCGCCGAACTCCGTGGATTTCCTGTTTGTGCTGAAGGTGGGTCTCCTGTACCTGGAGGTCCAATTGGACCAATTCTCTCTGTCACCCAGCAAGCCAGATGATGAGACAGTGAGACCTTCCAGCCGATGGCTCGAGCCGGCTGAGTCTTCCATCAACGAGGGGAGCAATCGCTGGCAGCCTTGGTTCGTGCATCCGCATTGTGTGGCTGGCAGTCAACCTACACTAGTATTCACGCAGACACTCCCACAGCACAGAGCTACAGTAGCTATTGTACAGCCAGCGCTGACTACCATCCCGGCCTCGGAGTGTAGCCATGTGGCTGGAGCTCCCAAGTCTTTGAGATCTTGAAGGCGAGTCCTAGTTCGCAACGAGTTGGCACTCGACGGCCCGTTGAGATTTGGTCGAAGCTTGGTCCAGAGGGATCGAGATGCGGTCACAACTGAAGTTCTGGTCAGCATCCTCGCCGATGAAGTCGCTCAACGGCACAGAGCCAACGCCAATCACCCTACAAGATCACAACCATTGTCAGCCTCGCTCACATCACAACGTCACTGTGTCGAGCCCACTTACTTGATCATGCCCAGGAGACGGCTCGGGCGCTTCACATCGACCTCCAGGCGACACTCGCGCAGAGTGGAGACTGTTTCGAGCGTACGCGAAGAAATCGAAAAGCCAACTGTCGCCCATGATGGCGCGACGCCATCGTCCAGGTGCTGACATGTCGTTCCTGATGCAAACACGGCCGTGGAGTCGCCGTGGACCAGTCGCCAGTTGCAGTACGTCTTGCGCCAATCCCACGCCGGAAGCCCCACGATGACATTGATGGTCAGCCGTAACGACCACGCTGGTGACGAGCCTGGATCCTTCCGAGAGGATCTCAACGAGAGTCTCGGTCTGTCACTGTGTGTTGAAGACTGCTGTGTGGATGCGGATCCAGGCGGTGACGAGTCGAGCCCACGGTCGTGCTCCGGGTCACACGGCGTCAGCTTGTCGCCCATGGCCATGATCTCTTGGCGGCTCGCCCAGATATAATGGCCGCCAGCAGTTGCTGCACACTGAAGTCCCGACAAATCCGAGACGGTCAGCTCGTTGAACTCGGAGTCATGCAGCGTTAGCAGGTCACGCAACAACGCGAGAGAGCCCTGTGGGGAGAGCTTTGCTTGTGTCTCTGACGAGAAAATTCCTCCCGACGCCGGCACCTCGAGTTTGTCGATGAGGTTGTACGTGTGGGTCGCTCGCTCGATATGATTGCCCACCGCTGTGCAACGGAGACGAAGGTTAGCAGAGTGAACTCAAGTCTAGTTCATCAGTCGAGCATAACGCTACCTGAGGCGACCAGCTCGGTGGCTTTCTTGAGAATGCCCAGCGACAGGACGCTCGGAACGATGTTCGAGCAGACTGACACACCCACCTACGAACGGAATCGCTTTGGTCAGAGAGCTAAAGTAACAACCATCAAACGGTCACAGAAGTCAACATACCTGTAGCAACGATGAGTATTTTGCCAGAAACGGAGGCGGCAAGTCGAACTCAATGGGCTCGTGCCAGCACTGTCCGGACAAGTCGCTGACCATGCGCAGCACTGCCTTCTTGGGAGCTTCAGGCTTGATCTCCACCGTCCACAGGGCTGGATAGCGGCGTTGAGCATCCCCAGCGACGACGAGTCTCTTCAGCACGTCCATTTTGCTGTGCATTTTCTGCATCAAGCTTCGTGTGCGAAGCTCCTGCAGTGCACCTGGACGTCTCCAGGCCTTCTCAATGTACCAGCCCAGATCCGGTGGGAGCCACGGCATGACCTCTCGCACCGAGTCTTCGTCTCGGCCCATGCTTGCGGCGTCCACTAACGCCTTGACCGCCTTGCAAATGCGGTGTCGCTCGCCATTCGCCTTGGAGTTGAGGTCGACGATGTAGCGCGAGGCAGTCAAGCCGGGATACGCATCCAGCACTTTCTCCATGGTCATCACAAAGTACCGCATACCGAGCCAGGTCGTGTGTTCGTCCGGTTTCTCGTGCGCGATGACTCGAATACGGATACAATCACGAGTGCAGCTTTCGTCCGGACGCAGCTCAATGCGGGATGCAAATTCACCCGTCACAAACGACTCGATACAATTCGCTCGAACTGTACGATCGAACGTCGCGCTGTGACTCTGCACGGCAAAGTGTTCGAACACCGTGTCCGAGACTTCGTTTGAAAGTTCGTACTCCCAGCAAACCATGTGCTCGGTGTCATCTTCAGTGAAGCCGTGACGCTCGAGAAACGAAGACTCCGGCGTAGTATCTTCAGCAGTATTTGTGCGCGCTTTCCAGTAGGTCGGTACGATCAGGTCCGAATCCCAGTCCATTTCCTTTCCATCGGCCGGGTACGCCAACTGGAAGTACAGGAGTAGCAGCTTGAACGCGTGGAGCAGCTCCTTGTCCTCACCAAGATCGGACCATAACGGGAAGTTGCTCAGTGCAGCATGGGAAACGCGTCCCGCGAGCTTCTCGTCCTCTGCCTGGATCCTCACGCGATTGTGGTTGATCACCTCTCGCACGAAATCCAGCACCAGTGTTGGGTCGATGATCACATAGCCTTGCAGTGCTCCGGCTCCTTCTCGCTCATACCAAAGCACGTCGCCAAGATCGTGGAGCGTATGCATGATGGAGGCACAATCTCCAGGCTCGAGACCTTCGACATCACGAACAAGGAAGCGGAAGAGCGCCGTGCGCGGGAGAATGGTATGCTCGATGCGATCTTTCGGGTTCTCCATCGCTCGTGCTTCCAGGCGGCGCTTCATGATCGCTGCGAGGACGAGCTGGTACTTGCGACTCATCGGGTATCCACGGTCATTGAGCGTGAGATGCTGCTCAAGTGCATGGCGTGCACTGAGCACAGAGTCACGTTCAGCGTTGCTGACGACGAGCCACTCGTCCGACACCGTGTGGATAACCTTCCGCTTCAGCGCATCCATCTGTGCGAGGACATCAGTCTTGCCAGCGCGAAGAAACGCAAACGACTTGGCGGACGGCGCAGAGAGCGAGTCCTTCGCGACTCTGTATTCGTCTTCCAGCTCGGCCACGAACTTGGTCTGCCAATCGCTCAGGCGGCTTCGCAGGTCGCGCCAGATTGCAGACACGAGGGTTGTTTGTGGGAGCTGATCGGCCTTGGTTCCAACGACGACAAACTCGGCATCAGGCTGACGAGCGAAGATGGAACGCACCCACCGGAAGACATGGTGACGCACGAAGCGTGAAATGATGGCCTCTCCCTGTCGTAGGGATGGATGGTCCTCAGCTTCTTTGAGAGCACGCGCATAGGCTTCTAGGTCAATGCAAATGAGGTAAAGTGTGCGCTTGGAGTAAAACAACGAGTGCGCGACTTGGTAAATATCTTGGCCTGCAAAATCCCAAAACGTGACTTCGTGCTGCCGGACGACGGGTGCTGACCCCTCCAACTCGACCATGTGCTGGAACTGACACGGCATCAAATCGATGCCAATCGTGCGGTCATCCTTGTGTACAAGCGAGGGCTGCATGGACGTCAGCGACTTCACTAAGCTCGTCTTGCCCCACTCGCCAGGCCCGACGACGCAGATCTTGCGGCGATACACCACTTCGTCCGCCGCAGTCTCCTCCATGTTCGTGAGGAAGATACGCACTGCGTCCTCGCCACGCTTGATCTCTTCAACTGGAACATCGGTGAGTCGTTGCACGCTCTTGCACCGCTCTTTCATCCAGTACTCGACACACACGCGAAGCCCCAGTCGCCATTTGAGCTCCTCGCGTAGCTCTTTCTGGAGCTCTTCGACGGCTTCCTCGCTGTCCTTCTGTTTGCTTTCTTCTAACGCATCACGTGCGCGTGTGCGGCCTTCGGACAACCGTTCATCGCAGCTCGTATCCCATTCAGCCCCGCGAGAGCACATGGAGTACGCGACTGGGTATGCCTGGTCACAGTCTGTGTTGTAGACGAAGAATGCGATTCCAAGCGGAGTCTCTCCACCCTACAAACCACAGCAGCATACATGTCAGACACCAACGGCAAGTACCTTAAGATGAGCTGTATAAACTGTACGTACCCGACAATGAGCCCCGACTTCCGCGCCTGCATCGAGCAGGATCTCCACGAGCGCCACGTTGAGATTTTGGGCAGCGATGTGAAGAGGGCAGAACCCGTCCTAGCACCATGCAACCCACAAAACAAAGAGTCAGCACAGAGTGATGAATCAAGGGCCAACACGACACTGTACCTCATCTTCCACTGTGAACGCGTCAGTCGCCCCGCTGTTGGACAAGAAACGCACAGCCTCCGTGTATCGGTCCAAGTAGCACGCCACGTGGAGTGGGGTCCGGCCTCGCTGCATGCACCGGCAAGAAGACACGAGAATCATTCAGTAGACCACTCAGCAACGAACAAACGACAGAGAGAACGTACCGAGTCGACAGAGTTGACATCCACTCCGCTCTGGATGAGAAACGCGAGCATGTCGACGTTGTCGCCAGTCTTGGACATGTTTTCAACGGCCGCGTGCAGCAACGACTTTCCATCCTGTCATCATTCAAACGTATCAGTGAGCGCATCACCCGCGAGTCAGTTGAGCGCTCGCACGGCCCACCTTATCGACTGCATTCACGTCTACACCCTTGCGCACGAGAAATTCCACGATCTCTCGCTTGCCCTGCGACACAGCGACGTGAAGAATTGACTTGGCTTCTGCCTTGTCCACAGCGTTGAGATCGACGTCCTTGCTAATTAGGAAACGAAGTGCCTCTTCACTTCCCCGCTCCGCTGCAACATGCAAAATCGATTTGCCACTCTACTCACACATTGCACTGTTAGAAAGTAGGAGGGTCTTCCACGGCCAACAGCGACGTACTTTGTCCTCCGCGTTCACTCGAGCGCCATTCTCGACCAGTAACTCCATGATCTCCATCGCCCCGTGCTCCACCACAAAATGAAGCAAGGTTCTGCCATCCTACACAACAAAACAACACGGTTAGCTCCAAAGGTCTTCGTCACACCATCTCTAACGTCTCTACGGTACCATGTCGGTCGTGTTCACGTTGGCGCCGTTCTTGATGAGGCACTCGATCACCTCGGTACTCGCATTGTTCACCACCGCCAGAAACAATGGCGAGTTTCCCTTCTGCACTCACGAATTCCCTGTCAAACATGACCCTCTTTTCCCATCAGAGCCCAGAAACTCACTCCATCCGTGGCATTGAGCTCGGCTCCTTCTCGCACGAGCAGCTCCATCACGTCGATATGGCCGGTCATCACAGCCGAGTGCACCAGCGACCAGCCATCCTGCGACCCAAGACGACCATAATCACGATTAGAGCAGCGTTTCGACAGCCAAATCATGATTTCAACACACGTACCGCATCGACAGCATTGACGCTCACACCCGCAGCCACCAAGAGCTTGATACATGGAACGCTGTTGCGCTGGACGGCTACGTGGAGCAGCGAGCGAGCGAACTTGTCGACGGCGTGGACGTCTGCGCCGTGGCGAATGAGCCGCTCAATGATCTCGATGTCGCCCTGCTTCACAGCCGCGTGGAGGACTGATCGCCTGCTCTAAAATACGATTAAAACTGAAAACGAGGGTATTTTTACGCATCACCACCACGTACTTTGTCACGTGCGTCGACGTTTGCTCCGTGGTCAAGCAGCAGATTCACGCCGTTCAAATGACCTCGCACGCATGCGAGATGGAGTGCCGAGGATCCATCCTAGAGGGTAATATTGAGTTAAAAATATGGATTAGGAGGCTGTTTACGGAGGATTTACGCACCCTGACGACGGCATCGAGACGCGCACCAGCCTGCAGCAGCGCACGAATGACCCCCAGTGTATCTTCACTCGATGGGCGCTGACAGGCAACGAGGAGAGGCGCCGCACCAATCTACAGAGTGTTCACCATGAGCATCTGCACAGATTTTGGTCTGCGATTGGTTAACTTTCCGCACCCGGTTTGGCGTGTTGACGACGTCTTCCACTGCGCTTTCTTCGTGGGTCAGTTGCTCAAGCACGGACTGAACGTCCTGCGCATTTCCAGTCGCGCATGCGTCCTGTAGCGCGCGTACGAGCGGGGACGGCGTGGCGCTTGGCGTCGCCTGGGTCTCCATATTTGGGCTTGTTCCTGCGTCTTTGTGGGACTTCAAACTCGGAGGGATATTCTACTGTAGATGATGTACTAAATACGAAAGGAGTGTACCCAACTTCAAGATCTGTGACGTGTGAGTCGATACTCATACCACACACGTCACAGATGAGGGCGGGGGGTCTATTGTGGCTGTGGATGCTTGCGGAGCCACGCGAACTTGAATGTGTAGTCGCAGCCTAGTCACGACAAGCACGACACTGAGTATCAGCGACTGCCGATTGCGTCAAGCCAAAGAGGGGACGAGTGAGTCTACCATACCGAGATGCTCGAGGGTCATTTGCGTTCGGAAGAAGACCCAAAGGACCAGCAAAGACTGTACCAGGATCCAGTGTTTCTCGAGAGTGAAAGCGAGTTGCCGCAGTGTTGAGACCCGCATCATACGGTCGAAGACCACGGCGAGCGTGGCGAAAGAGAGCATCTCTAGTGCAGCGTACTTGATGACATACCGGACTGTGGTCTCGAACTGCTCCTTGGTCAAGTGCTGCAAAGGAATGTAGAACTGTCGGTTCGGAAGTTGAGCCATCGCCAGAAGATAAGTCGCTGTCACACGAGAACAAAAAGTTGGTCAGATGACAAATGAGGCCACGGGGGGATTGATCATCAAGCAGGTATCGTGAACGTACAGTAGACGACTGCGATGAGCACCTCGGTGAACTCAATGAGCATGTAGAACTCGACCATGTGCAGGAGTTTCAAGTTGGCTTGGACGTACGTGAGCTTCATTTCATTGATATTCTCAACACGACAAGCGTTGGCCTCTGGTCGGGATGGACCGTGTGCAACTTTCGGGCGGGATGTCTCGATGGCGCTTGTCGAGCAGACCTTACTTTTTACAAGACCACGTCGGGGTGCCTTCGTGGGCCGCACTTGTACGGGACGAATCGCTCGTGTCCACCGACGTAGTCGCGAAGAGGACATCGCAAGATGCTCTCGAATCTCTGGGTTCGATACGAAGATATCATTGGCATAGTCGATCGTGCTACAATGTTGTCGATACGTGGGGACGACTGATAGCCCTTCCGTGGACTGTCGAAGCTGCTTGTCCTCATGAGCCCAAATCGCACTCTCCAGCTTCTTGATCCTTGAATACACAAGATACACTTCCATGATCGCGACACAGTTCTGGATAAAGTCGACGGTCATCACCACCACGAGTGTACTCGACCCTGTTGCCGACGATGACTGCATTGCAGACGCGAGAAAGAGCGCGTGGAACACGTCAACATTGAACACGACAAGCACTGGCGAGAGGTCTTCAAGGCGGTCCGTCCCGACACGACACCAGTTCTTCAATGCAATTTTCCACAGCGGTAGAACCATCGAGAAGATGGTCTGGTACTGACCGTCGACGCGTCGAAATACGTAGTTGAGCACGGGGTAGACGACAATCATCGCCACTTCCGCCGCCCACAGGTACAGAAAGCGCAGTAGATCGATTATCACTTCAGGATTCGCTCGCACTGTGCTCCTGCTTAGCGCCCAGAAAGCGGCGGCAAGCATCACTTGCCAAGGAGCCGAAATGACTTGGTAAAGAAATGGCGTCGGGAATCCCACGAGAGCGTGCAGCGCAAGCATGATCAGGGCTGTGCCTGTAGCGATGATCAGCGTGGCGGTGATGATGCGACACAGATTGAGCGAAAGACTGGGAGAGGCATGGTGCCACTGCACGAGCGATGTTCCCGTCACGACACAACAGGAGTAAAAAATGCGCACCCAGTATGGGGCGGATTGTCCGGCCAGACCAACCCACGGTGGCTGAAGCGGTAGCACATCAACGAGGACGATTCCCAGAGCACACGGAATCGCTGTTAGCACGAGGGCGAAGATGGCACGAAGTAGGCTTGTTGATCGCTTATAGTGCACGAACTCGCTAAGGCGATCGACCGAATACCGTCCTTGGAGCTCGACTTGGAATCTCTCCACGGACTTCGCCAAAACGTGAAACCTCAGCAGTATGCCACGCACAGCCATCGTCACAGCAGGCGGTGTATGGGCTGACGACCTCGGCGCCGCGTGTGCGTACAGTCGTGGCGAAAAACACACTGAAGCCGTCAGCTCGATCTGATTCCCATGTTCGAGTCTGCTAAAAACAGAACATCGAGAACAAGATTATGAGGCTCGGCCAATGGAAGCATCATGTATAACTAAGTCGATATCATGGCGAAAGGTAGCACGTCGAGCACTATACCAGGATATCGCCACACCTTACGTCGAATTAGGCAGCCACTTAAACTGGAATGTGTAGTCGGAGCTACAACTGTGCGCACGAAAGTCAGATACAAAGCCTTAGCTCACTACACTCACCCCGAACATTTGCGAGGTACCAAGGTGCTCGAGAGACAATTGAGCGGGGAGAAACACCCACCAGACCAGGAAGGTTTGGACCAGGAAGGTTTGGACCAGCAGCCAATGCATTTCCAGGACAAACGCAAGCTGGTACATGGTAGAGATCCGGAGCATCCGGTTCAAGACTGCAGCAAGCAGCAAGAACGACAGCATCTCCAATGCTGCGTACTTGATCACGTGCTGTATTGTCGCTCTGACTTCGTCGCTCGTGAAGTGTTTGAGCGGCGAGTAGAACTGTCGATTCGGAAGTTGCAACATCGCGAGCAGATACAACTTGTATAACATGGTGGGTCAATCAGAGCTGCTTCCACACTCGACATCGGTAACAGGAGACGTACAGTAGACGACGGAGACCACGACCTCGGTGAATTCGATGAGCGTGTAGAATTCGACCATGTACAGCAGCTTCAGATTGGCTCGCACGAACTCATTTTTGAGCTCACCAAGCTGCTAATCAGGTGACTGCGTACATGGTGAAGGATGGAGCATGCTGAGGGTGGGTCCGGATACAGCAACCTTCCCATTCGCGAAAAGACGCTTGTACAAAAGGAAACTGGCAGCGTTGATCTGCCTTGGGTATCTGGCGGTGTCTTGGCTCCACTATTGCCGGGTGCTCACTTGCACGCTGACAGCGCGAGTATAGCTTCTGCACGTTCGAATGAATTGCCGTCACGCTTCGTCGTTGTGTTGCCAGAGTCGTCCATACCCTCGATCTCTATCTCGATCTTCCCCATTGTCGTGAGCATGCGGATAACTTCAAACGCAGCAATACAGCTCTGGACAAAATCGACGGTCATGGCCACAACGAGAGTCCAGGATCCCGATGCTGACGCAGACTGCATCGCCGACGCGAGGAACAGGGCCTGGAACACGTCAACGTTGCAGACAACCAGCACAGGTGTGAAGTCTTCGCGCCGAAAGGAGCCGTAGCTGCACCAATTCTTCAAGATGATCTTCCAGAGCGGCAAAACCATGGAGAAGATCGTCTGGTTCTGGCTGTGCAGGGTACCGTAGATGAAGCTGAACACAGGTATACAATGAGCATCGTCGCCTGCGCCATCCAGAGGTAGGAGAAACGCGTGAGGTCTTCTTTCACGTCTGTATTGGAGCGAATTGTATCCTTCCACATCACCCACAGCGACACGCCGACGAGCAATACCCATGGTAGTGAGACTGCCTGGCAGATGAATGGAGTTGGGAATCCGATGGCGACATTGAGAACTAGCACGGCGAGTAGCACGGCGAGAGTCGACGCAAGCGAGACGACACAGGACCAGACGACAAAGCGCGCGGGCGGCACAGCCAGTATCAGGCTTGGGGATGCGTGAGACCACTCGACAAACGTCGCCTACGTCCTAACGAACAATGAGAGCCACGTTCGCATCCAGTAGGTTGTGGTTTGCTGGCTGAGGCCTGCCGACGGCATTTGTAGTGGCATCAAGTCGGTCAGGACGATGGCTAGTGTACACGGCACGGCTGTGGGTATTAGCACAGCCACAACGCAGCGAGCTAGCGGAGCGTGTGTATTAGAGGCACGTTCAGCTTTCCGATCGAGTAGTGACCGTGCAGTTCGACCTGGAACCTTCCCAAGAAGTCCGCGACGGCCTCCACGACGGCACGCAACACCATCACTATGGCGTTTGACGTCTCGAATAATGACCCGTCATGGATTCGCTTGGCTTGAAGGCGTTGACGTTGTGCCTCGTCTCACGACTGAATGCTGTTGATCGACTGGAACACGATCGTAGGCACACTGTATATAGTCCCATTGATGCCACAGACTGTAAGTCTGCTTCTTTGAGAAGGTTTCATAGAGAAGAGATCCAATGGACGGCATCTCCGACAAGGCAGTGCATAGGCTTCTCACGATGCAGAGCTCCCAGAGAAGCCGAGCAGATAGGTCACTGAAGTGTCCTCCATTTCTAGCTAGAGATCAGTGATTTGCCCACATGCGTTATAGAAGACACATTCTTGATGTTATTGCGAGATTTGAGATATTTGTCCGCGACTATGAGGTCCTTAGGAGGGGTTGTGAAATGCAATAAAACAGGGTTACAAAATTCGTAAAATGGGGTACAGTTACGGTTACGCAGCGGAATTAGGAGTGAATGGACTTGTGGCACACAATGACAGAATGCCACCGACGCACTCGGCTTTCGTCTCGTAGAGATCAAGTGCTGGTGCCGATAGCATTGGGAAGTTCCTCCAAGGATAACTTAATAGTGGGGTTGAGCTGGCGATGATGTCGGGCATACTCATGCCACTGGTCTTGCTTATGTCGCCGATTTTATGGTGAAATTGTGTGCCATCGCTATTCTCGTTGTGGTGGATTTGAAATCCTGTTGAGCTCGAATGCCGGGA